>LNAC01001348.1:19918-95096 GCA_002007465.1 Ailurus styani | reverse complement strand
AAGATGGGATGGGGAAGGACACAAACCATAAGAGACTCCTGATCTCACAAAACAAACTGAGGGTTACTGGGGGGTGGGAGGGTAGGGATAGGGTGGATGGGTTATGGACATTGGGGAGGGTTTGTGCTTTGGTGAGTGCTGTGAAAGATGTAAGCCTGATGATTCACAGACCTGTACCCCTTGGGCAAAGAATAAAAATAAAATTAAAAAAAAAAAAAAAAAAAGAATCTCCATGCCCATCATGGGGCTTGAACTCCCAACCCTGAGATCAAGAGTTGCATGCTCTATCGCCTGAGCCAGCCAGCTGCCCCATCATCCTGCTACTTTTAATGCTCAGGTGCACTCAGGAACTACAGAGCTGGCCCAGATTCCTCATTTGCAGGGAGAAGAATCTTGGGTCTGGAGAAGTGAGATGCATTTCTTAAGGTTATTCAGAGTTGGACCAAAAAACAAAAGTACTGAAAATACCACTGCATACCACTTCAGGCCTAACAGGATGACTAAAATCAGCAACAAAGAAAATAGTAAGTGCTGACAAGGATGTGGGAGATACCAGCACCCACGCACACTCCTGGTAGGAATGAAGTTTCGACCCTGTGGAAGTCAATGTGTGGTTCCTCAAAGAGCTAAACACAGAATGACTGCACAACCCAGCAATGCCACATCTGGGGCCATACCCAAAAGCACCGAAAGTAGCATTCCAAAAGATATCTGTACACCCACGTTCATAAGCGGTGTTATTCATAAGAGCCAAAAGGTGGAAGTGAGCCAAGGGTCCATGTAGACATGACTGGACAGAAAAAATGTGGTCAGTCCGCACAATGGAATATCATTCAGACTTGAAGAGGAAGGAAATTCTGATACTTCCTACAACATGGATGAACCTAAGCACAAGCCACTGAGTGAAATAAGCCAGAGACAAGAAAGACCAAATACAGGAAATATCTAAAACAGGAAAATTCATACAAACAGGCAGTAGATAAGCGATTAGCAGGAGCTGGCGGGGGCAGGGGTGGTGGTAACAAGGAACAATGACTAGCTGGCTACAGGGCTTCTGTTTGGAGTGATGACAAACAGACATCTAGAAATATCTAGAAATAAGACGGCGGTGATGTTGGCACAAACACTGTGATTCTAACTAAGCCACCGAATTGTTATGTATTAGTTACTACAATAAGAGAATAAAAAGTAAAAATAACCAAATAAACACGGTGAAAATCAGTGAAAGATCAGACCATCAGGAGTGAATGGTCAGAGGAACAGGAAGGGCGAAGGAGACCCGGACCCAGGCTCTGTGACCCCGTCCACGGGGAGGCGCCGGCCACCCGCCGAGTGCTCCTCAAGAATTAGAGCTGTGCCCACAGATTCCTTCACTGGAGATTGATGTAAAGAAAGGAATGCCACAGTAACAAAATGATGAAAACTATGAGTGTGGCCAGAAAGATCTCTCAGAAAAGACTAAAAGGAACAAGGATTTTCAGTCAATCTCAAAAATATCTCCATGGCTCGTCTACCTCTGTGCGCCTGAGTGAATGCTCCTATGAGCAGAACTGTGAACAAGGGGAAAATCCAAACCCTCTAGAATCTTTATTTCAATTTAAGAAGGAATCAGCATAAACACAGGCTTTCTCTGCCTTTGGCTGTGGGGCCACCAGACGCAGTTTCTTGCTATTTCAGCCTCAGTAAACACGGATGGGTAAGGAAGCACCACACCCACCTCCAAGAAAGAAAACAGCTTTCACCAGCTTGAAGCACTTTAGGTAACAAGGCACTTTTTCAGTTTAAGGCAGTAAAAATAGTCTGTCCTATTTCCACACCCATGGTCAACTTTTCCACCTCCACATCACCCTGATTCACTTCATGTGGCCGCTGGAAAAAACAAAAGCTTCCAGAGCCACAGTCCCCTCCATTCAATGCAAAGATGAGGCCAGCAGGGAGGAACCCCAGGCAGCCACACAAAGAGCTGCTGTCACCTCTGGGCTCAGCAGGAGCTGCCTTTGGAGGCCCCCACCCTGCTCAGCCCTGGCAGCAACCAGCATCCTGGACTCCCAAGGTCCCTGCCATGGAGAATACTAGTGCCCAGAGAAGGTGGCCTGCTTAGCATTCGTCAGACGACACCCTTCCCGGTGGAAGGAAACATCTTTCATCAGACTTTCTACCTGGAGGCCCCATGCAACAAATGAATAAAATCACCATTTCCAAAACAAAAGGACCTTCCTTGAAAGCACCTGCTGAGGATGGGGACCTCGAATTCTCCTGCTCCCTTAATTCCTAAACCCCAACACAGAGCCCACTACCAACCCATCTCCGAAATCAGTGAAGACAAAAGTGTCCAGTCCTCGTTGTAATGCTTCTGTTAGCTCTTGGGGGGTTGGAAGAACACAAACAAAAGAAGGTTACATTTAGGCTTCTCAGGTATTAATAGTTGGCTATGTATTGTCACTTAGGCAGAAGTTGAAAAAGGCTCAGGCGTATCTAGTTACTGAATACCGGTTCCAGGCGTTTCAAGTGCTGGTGTAAGTTGAGCGCCAGTCTATCCCACCACCGGCCTCTGCTGTCGGGACAATACACTCTCTGGGACAAGAGGCTTTCAAGCTCCTTCACTGCTTCCTGTTCCAACAACAACAACAACAAAGAAAGTTCATTAGACTCATACACTCCAAAAAAAGGAACTACATTTAGTAACTAATAAGGTTGGCAAAGTACATTTAGAAAGCCTATCTTCTATCCTAAAAGGAGGTCAAGGACCCCGGAATGAGAACAGGACTCAGAGACGTCCCTCTGGAGAAAGCCCCTGCCCCTGAGGCATCCCTACTTTTCTCCCAGATCTCCTGCCAACTGGTGAGTGAGCGTACGGAGCTCTGAACACTGCACACTGAGATTCTCTGCACAGCTCGTCAACAGGCGCGGGGCCACACGCAATCAAGTTCTAGGCATCCGAGCACAGGTCCGGGGCTGCGAGCCCATGCGCTCCTGAAAGCACAGCAGGTCACAGGGCCGATGGAGTGAGGAATGGGGCGGGCAGACAGTAATGAGCAATGTCTTCATCCAAACACCCCCTCTCAACAGGGAGTCTTTTGGGTCTAGATTTATACACAAACTGTTCAGCTTTTATGGTTCATGGATCTCTTTCAACATCTAATGACTCCCCTCAGACTGTGCAGCACAAACCCCCGTATACTCCCAACTGTGGGGTTCACAGACTCCCCAAAGCCAATCCCACGGACCCTCTTGGGTTTCGTGGACCCACGTTAAGAAGCCCAAGTTCCATGTATCCTCTTTGTAAAACAGCATTTTTCCATATAGAAATGTTAACGTAACAAAAGTTAACTCTAGCATCCTCATAACATTTTGTATAGGGAGGGATGGGACCAAATCTCTGATGTGTGTTTTTAAATTATTTCCAGACAGATCATGCCAGCTGTCAGGGAAACACAGGCAGAGGTGAGGTCTCCACCTCAGAGACTGGGAGTCCTCCTAAGTCACACGTGGAGTCCCGACAGAGACTCACTCAGGCTGGAGCTCCCTGCACGGCTCTGTCCAGGACCCCCAGGCCCTTTTGGTGCATGCACAGCCACTCACACGCCAAAGAAATGGCTGGTTCTCTCCAGCCAGCTCCCCATTAACCCTGGAGACAACAGGCTGCCCACATCAAGCATGCTTTCGTGACATTCCGGTATGCTGAGCAAGTACGTAGGAAATGCTGACAGGCAGGCTCTCCTGCACTGCCCTCTCAGTAAGCCGGGGGGTCAGGGCTCATGTTCTAACCTCATACATGTGAAGTCGCTGCAATATTTCAACAATCCGAGACAAAATCCGTGTATAAATCCACCCAACAGTAAAACAGCGCAGAAAGACTGGTAAACTCTCATGGTATCTAAAACGAAGACGGATACCAGCAGTTTAGTAATCTGATTTATTTGTGACAATTATAAAAAGTGACAAAGCAGACCGAATTCTTAGCTTTTAAAAAGGTCTATTTCAAATACTGTCTGTTGTACACAATTTTCTACCCACAAACCTGCGTCCTTCTAGCCAGCCACCATTTCCTAGGGCACTTGTTGAGGTAAAATAAGAACAACCAAAATCTTCTAAGCCAGAGGGCAGCAAACCCAGGCCAAACCCTGGGCCTACCAGCTGATTTTCTATGTCCTGCAGACTAAGCATGGTTGTTGCATTTTGCAATGGTTAAAATAAATGAAAAGGAGAATAGTCTGTGGCATGTGAAAATTATACGAAACTCAAATTTCAGTCCATAAATAGCCTTGGCATCCTGCCCTGCCGGTTTGTTCACATTCCTCCTGGGGCTGCTTCTGCCCGGGGGCAGCAGAGGTCAGCAGCTGCCACAGAAGCCGCCCTTTTATGAAAGTCGTCTACCAACCTCTGGTCTACAGTCATCTAACTTCCTGGCTATGATTTCTTTTCTTTCTTTGATGAAGAAAATCACCTACTAACTTGTTTTAACCATTTGTCTTGCTGTTTGGTGTGAGAAATGTTAATAAATTGACCTAACTTGTCTTAAGAAAATCTTGCAATGTACATGGGTATCACAGAAGTAGCGACTCTACATTGGTTATCTCATTTCTAGAAGGGCCTTTAAGTGCATGGCTCAATTTTCTATCTGAATTACAGAATACTTCTAAATGAAATATGGGCGAAATATGCAGTTATTTTTTTTTTCTATTTAAAGGCCATTTCCCTGGCAATGATTTTTAAGTCGTTGTCATTTCTGTGTGAACTTTGTATCCTAAATGTTTTTCTGAAAGAGCTATTGAATAACATGAATTTTTCTCATCCCTATATAAAAATAAAGGAGTAAAATTTAACAAACACAGAATATGTTTAACATTGCTCGAGCAAAAGAAATAGTCATGTGCTGTGTACTTGAACTTTTAAAGAAAATGTTAATTAGTTTTCTTTTTCAGATTAACACCTACTTGAACTTCCACTGGACGAACACATCTAGCATGGCTCTCCCCGCCTCTGTCCTGCTATTGGGTTTCCCCCACACTTAAATTTAGCTGACCAATGATCAGAGAAGTGAACGTACCAAAAGACGGTGAGTTAAGGGGTGGGAGGTGCACAAAAAGGGTGAAGAGAATTAAAAGAAACAGACTTTCAGTTACAAAATAAGTAAGCCATGGGGACGAAATGTACAACATGAGGGCTACAATTAATAATACTGTATTGCATAACTGAAATTTACTGAGAGTAGAAAAGAATTTTGTAACTATGGTGATGGATGTTAACTACACTTAACCGTGATGATCATTTTGCAAGATAGAAATATCAAATCATCATGTTGTATACCTGAAACTAATACAAGGTTATATGTCAATTATATTTTAATTTAAAAAAAAAGGCAAGTGAAAGCCATTTGTTCACTCCCATGCCTGTTGCACAGAGATCTGAGTTAATAGAAAATTCACTGGAGACGTGCAGACATTTCCTTCTTCATCACACAACACTGACTATGCAAAGCAAGTGGGGAATTCAACCGCACAGCTGATCTGACCATAGAACAAAAGGACTAAGTAAAGGACTTCATGAAGAGAATTACCTCAAGCGGTCAAAACAACCTGGTTAGAGAAGTAAATTTTGACAGGTCCCTAGAAAAGATCTCACCTCAAGGAAGGGTGGCTTTTCAGTTTGTTCCAATCACTTTTTGCACATTGAGAAAGCTTGTGAGCTTCTTTCCAGTTCCCGTTGGCCATCGCGGTAGAAATGTCATTCAGCATGTGTGCGGCGGCTGCATATCTGGGGAAAAACCCCACAGCATCCAAGTTCAAATGTGAATGAACATTCACATAACAAATACCACATCCTATCCCCGAGATCTAACTCTGAAGGGTAAAAGCATGTTTTTTGAAAATATGAAGGGTATTTAAGTCTGAGTCTAGTAAAAACACAGTACGACTGCCCTGAAGTAGCCTGAAACAATGAATACAGGCTAGCCAGCTGGAAAGATAAAAACATTCACGTATTATTACATAACATATTCCATTATATAAATGTAGTACTGATCAACTTATCAATTCTGATTTTTGGCACTCATTCGTTCATTCAACAATCTGGCAGCAACCCCAGAAACACAAAACTGATTTCGAAATTACATTAGGGCATAGATCTGGTAACAATCATTTGGTCAGAGGCAGCCTGACAAAGGCTGCCCAAAGAGACACTCTTTGGGAGACAGCAATGCTGAAAGGTTATGAAACCACTTAGCTGAACAAAGACAACTTCTCATTGCATCTTTAGGTACCAAAAACAAAGACATTTGCCCAAGTGATACTTTGAGTGCATGGTCGTATTTTGGACTCACACCTAAAAGAAAAGCATGAGATATCATTACTGGCAAATGTGTTCAAATAACAATAAAAGAAATTGCCTCTAAATGTAAAAATTTGCTCATGAACTCTTAGATCTAATTCTCTTATAAAATGCTATTGGATAATTCTAAGGTTGATAAGAAAGGAGAATGCAACAGGAAGAATTGTCCGGAAGCTGGCCCAGCCCCGCAGGAGCTCCTCCATGGTTAGGAGGGTCAGGGGCGGCCCCCACACTCCCAGCCCTATGGCCTGAACAAGCCCCACCTTCGAGGGGCCACTGAGACCAACCCCGTTGTAGCTCATCGCCAGGGGGTCCACCTCCAGCACCAATGGAAAGGGTCACCCGCTTTTATCTCATCCATACCCCTCCCTGGTGCTGCTGGGAACTGCCCCTTCAGCAGCCCATCTCCCATTTCCTTGGCTTCTCCCCCCACTCACCTGCCGCCTGCCTCCTCTAAAGCCCAGCTGAGAACACGGCTTCCCCCTCCATGACGCACCCCCAGCCCTCTCAGAGGGGATGGCTCGTCTCATAGCCCTCCCACCCAGGGACTGATGGAGGAGACTCCCTTTCTTTCCAGCTGCTTCCAAATCTTACTCTCCCCTCCTTGAAAGCCCCCCATTCCTTGGAAGCCTGTGCTCCCTCCTTGTGGGCACCCGCCTCCTGTCTCCTGTCTTGCTCTGCCTCGTGCCTCCAGCCACAATGGCCCGAGACTTCAAAGTCTGTGAGGCTGAAGAGCATGCCTAGTCTTGAGACCTTCTGGCCAACAACCCTTTCTCCACTTCCCTTCTGCTACCCACATGCCCATGGCCACTCAGAACTGCCATCTCCGATGCACTGCATCACCCTCAAAATCTGCATTTGGGGCATTTCATTCACTGACCTCCACCTCCAATCCTTCCAGCTCACTTACTGATGGCAACAGTTCTCCAACTTCACCAAGACCCACCATAACCCCTTTCTCCAGCCACAGAGCCTCCTGTCCTGCAGGCCTCTGTGCCCCGCCCGGAATCAACCAGGCCACCATCCACTGGTGAGTCCGCACTGGACATCGGGCCACCCTCGTCACAGTGTCCATGCTGACCCCTTCCTCTGAGCCCTGACCCAGCTCCCTGAACTGTGCTGACTAAAAGGACAGAGCCAGGCTGGTAGGCGTCCCTGTCATCCGAGAGCAGCCTCAGGCCAGCCCTGCTCCCCTGGGGAGCCTGCCCACCTGCCCACCCTGCACGACTGCTGCGTCCTATGTCTGCCTCCCCGGCCGCACTCCCCATGCAAGCTTTCCCATCAGACCTCTCCGGCAGGGACAGACACCATGCAAGGGGAACCGCGCAGCTTCCCATCACAGCAGCCTCACCCCTGCCCCCACTCTACCCTCCTTCAGTGCTCCGAACCCCAGGCTCTCCCATCTCCCCGCGGCTTGCCCTCCTCTAGCTGTCCCCTCTTCCCTTCCGGTCAGCCTGTTGTCTCCACCAGTGGTCAGGGCCTGGGTACACACACCCTCCTATCGTGCCCTCGGAACAGCGGAACGAAACTGCTTGCCCTCACACTCCACTGCAGCAGTAGCTGTTTCAAAGCCAACCTCTGACTCCCCCTTTTCCCAGAATGGCTACTGTCCTCACTGTCACCCTCCACAAATTTCTCCGAAGCGGCTCTTAACAAAGGTCACCAGCTGTGCACATCTCGCTAAATCCAAGGGCTCTACTTCTGGCCCCACACCTACTCAGCCTCCCAGGGACTGCAGACACGTGACCACCCCTCCCTGAGCCACTCTTTTCTAGGCTTCCATGTCACACGTGCTCCTGGTCCCTCCTCCCACCCCGACTTTCCTGGCTGCTCCTGCTCTCTCCCTGACCTCTGCACACTGGCTGCCACAGCTCAGTCCTCTTTGTTCCCCCTCAGGGATCTCTCCAGTTCCAGGGCCTCCACCACCATCCATATGCCAATGACTCCAAATGCTCTCTCCAGGCTGGAGCTCCTCCCTGAGATCCTGCGAGCAGATCCGGGGCCTCACCTGAATGGCTAGTGGGCATCCCAAATAGCAATCCCCACCCAGTGCCTCTCACCATCCCTCTCCTGATCCCCTGGCTCATGGATGGTACCCCCAGCCTTCCACCCGACTCACGCCTGTCCTTCTCCCACTGTATGTAGTCATAATCACAATCAAGGCTTGTCTCTCCTCCTTCCATTGTCACCTCATCGCCACTGCCACCAGCCCAGTCAAGACCACCAAGGTTAAGCCGGCCTTCTTGTGGCTTCCCTTGCTTCCTTTCACCCCCTATTCCACAGGATGCTTTTGGAAAATGTGAAACCGATCACTGGCCTGCCTAAACCTCTTCAATGGCTGCGTACTGCTCAGAGAACACCAGTGAGTCTGCTCACAAGCTTCTGAGGTCGAGCATCCCTGGCCCTGCACTCCTGTCTGACTACTGCCCTGGGGCTGTGGCCACAGAGGTCTTCTGAGTTTCTCCACCTCAGCAAGCTCGCTCCTGCCTAAGGGCCTGGAGCGCATGCTCCCTGTGTGGCCCTGATGCACCCACCCTGCATGGCTAGACCCCCTCAATCCTGAGTCTCAACCCAAACATCACCTCTCAGGGACACTCTCTGTACAAAGTGGAACTTGCCCAGCCTGCCCCTCAATCATCACAGCACTTTTCACATGCTACAGCTCTTCAGGTCTATCTCCCCCAGGAAAACAGAACCCCATGGTGGCTAAGACCCTCTCTCTTCTTGCTGCAACCCCACCACCTAGGCACATAATAGGTATTCAACACTCAACTCATGTATATTGAATAAATGAGGAAAAAGAAAAGACAGGATAAATGATTTCAAGGACCATTGTGGCCAATAAGGTTCTCAGACCAGGTATTCCATAATTACCATTCCTGAAGTCAGGTAAATCCAATTTCATTTACATGTTAAGGCCCTTTGTATAACAAAAGGAGTTTTAGTTATTATTTATAGGACACCTACTTTCTCAAAGGAATCTGGCATGGTTTATTTTTTTCTCCTAGCTCTCCCACTTTTGAACTTATCAACCATGGCTTTGTGAATCATAGAGCTGAAAAGTAATGTCCCTTATATATGACAGTAATAAAGACAATTATAATGCTAACGAAGACTTACTAAGCCATCTCCAAGGGCCAGGCTCTAAGCACTTTACATGTATTAACACAGATCTGGAGGAATATACTATTGTTCTCCCTGTTCACAGGGGAGGAAACTGAGGCACCCTGTGGTTTCACAGTTCATTAGTATAGAGAGATTGGAACTTGGCTTCAGTGTACACAGTCTCTCAAAAGAGAGAGCATAAAGTCACTAAAAATGAAAAGGTTTTGGACAACTCAAAAGAGATTAAGGACATATTCTTATTAGAAGAATTTATTCCAATCGGACACAAATAAGACAGTGAACTTCCTGAGAACTAAGCAAACTGGGCTAGAGTCAGTTTATATCAACGCTGCTTTGATTGAATAATTTCAATGTTACTTTTTAAAGCACACATTAGACAAACATAAACAACTCTCCTAAAAACAAATATCAGAATCAATTTCAGTTACATCTGAGTCATAAACTTTACGAACCAAAAGTGCCATTTTAGGAATGAATTTATCTTTCTTATAAATGATGGGTTTTTAAAGGAAATCCGAGTATTTTCTTCCTCTAAGACCTATATCATTCTTTACCAAAACCTATTTTTGACAGTCAAACCAAACACTGACTGAGTACACGTTCCAAAAAAGATTGGTGACAATCTCTAATCTAGCATGTGCATGATTCGAGTATATGCATACAAATTAGTATTAGCTTTACCTGAAGCACTATTCCTAGGAAAACATTCATCTTCAGCCTGGTTCGTGCCAACAACATATTCACAAGGTGGGTTTGTTCAAATGTCTGTATTTACAAAATGTTTCCTGCCAAAGCTATTTGGGAAAATGAGCCAGGGAAAATTTTTGTAGTTCTAACTCAAAACTCATTGGTTTGGCAACTTTAATCTAAGCACGTTCCTACATTCTCCTTATAACCTCAGAAAGGTATACAAGTCAGGCAGGAAGACAACAAAAAAACAAAAACTTCAAAAACTGCTTTGGCTATGGACTTAGGTTTCTGCTGCAACTGGCAAATAATACTAATGAAACCTTTTACATACATGTCAAGTGGCACAGTTATTGCCACGAGCTAGTATGATCTTACCTGATGAGATCGTCTCTGTCTTGGAAGATCTGGGTTTTCCGATTGATGGTGTACCTAGGAAACTCCATTCGGCCAAGATTGACCAACAGCACAGTAGAGAGCTGTCCCTGACCGCCACAGGCGGCATCCTCATCTTCCAGTGAGTCTGTCAATGAAAACAGCAGCAAGACCCGGGAGAAAACAGCTCGAGGACCTTTACAGACTCTCAGTGACTCTCCCGCCAAGCCTTTAGCTCTGAAAAATGTACAATACAGAAATAACTTTTTGGTTTTTTAAAAAGAATTTGGATGTTAGAGTTTATGAATTATTTTCAGAAAAAAATAAAGACAAGTAGGCTTTGTTATTCTAAGCCTAAAGTAAATCTACCACTTCCAGCTGTGTGTCCCTGGAGCCTAACTTAGCCTTTTTGGGACTCAGAACCCACCTAGAGACATGGTGAAGATTAAGTGAAATTCTAACTCCAAATGGTTTCACACATGGTTTGGCTCAATGAAAGCGCAACATAGGGTTTACATGGGTCGTGAATGTGTAAAATACCAGGAAAATTCATAAAAGTATTATCTACTCAACATTAGCCATTCTCATCTCTTGACAAAGTGACATTCAGATTAAATAATAGTTACTTATTTAAAACGTCTTTATTTGGGTTCCTGGCTGGCTCAGTCAGTAGAGCCTGTACCTCTTGATCTTGGGGTTGTGAGTTTGAGCCCCACGTTGGACACAGAGATTACTTACTAAAAATTTTTTTGAAAAAATAAAATAAAATGCCATTATCAAAAGCTGTTGGTTAGGTAGCATTATTTTCTGCAGCAAGCAATGGTACCAAGATTTGGTACTGTTCTGTGATGTGCAAAGTGGTCCAGAAACATCTCCACTCCAGGGTAACCTTGGAGTAAATTCAGTTTGATTCTGGATCCCTTCGAAGTAGGCCTGGAGGTCTGAACTAAACTCAGGGCCACTTGGGCCCTCTAGCTCTTACAACTTGGATACCATCTAGAAGAGGGTTTCTCAAGCTTGACATCTGGGCAGGATGATTCTCTGTGGGGAGGAGGGTGCTGTCCTGGGCATTACAGGATGCTCAGCAGCATTACTGGCCTCTACTCACTAAATGCCAGCAGTACCCACTTCCCTCTTAATCAGGACAATCAAAGATGCCTCCAGACATTACCAGATGTTCCCTGGAGGGCAAAGTTGCCCCCAGTTGAGAACCACTGGCCTAGCGGAAGACCTCACTTTCCCATCCATCCCAGAAGCTATTAACCCAAAAGCAGTGCTGCATCTCCGTAGAAATTAGTGTCACCATCAGATACATGAGGGGACAGGGGTGAGATTCCTATCATATCACTACTGAATTGAGAACCACTCATCTATAGAGACTGATAACAAAGTGCCCACTTCCTCCATCTCCAAGAGTCTGAATTCAGACGGAACCATTAAACATAGTAAAATGAACAATGATTATCTACCAGGATTAAGAAAGTATAAATAAGGTGCCTTTTTCTGTTTCTTCATGATAACAGCAGAGTACAGTAACAAGGCACTGCCCTCCTGTGGGGCTGTCAGAGACTCAGGTTCCATTGCTAGGCTCTACAACAGAATGAAGAAATAAAGTACAGTCTTGAAGGACAGTGATTTTAGTACAACTAAAATAGCCTTGAGAATGTTATGTTCCTAACAAGTCCAAAGTCAGGGATAAAAAAAAAAAGTTCACCTATTTCTTTTATTTCTGTTCATATGCTTAGTGTTTATGCTTAGAGAGGGCTGCTTTCACTTACTTACAAAATGTTATATAAGGATAACATAAAAAAATTAAATACAATTAAAGAAAGGACTTAGAATGCAGGATACAAAATCAATGTACAGAAACTTGTTGCATTTCTATACACCAATAATAAAGCAACAGAAGGATAAATTAAGAAAACAATCTCATTTACAACTGCACCAAAAATAATAAGATACCTAGGAATGAACCTGACCAAAGAGGTGAAAGACCTGTCCTCTGAAAACTATAAAACACTGGTAAAAGAAATTGAAGATGACACAAAGAAATAGAAAGACATTCCACGCTCGTGGAATGGAAGAACAAATAATATTAAAATGTCTATACTACCCAAGGCAATCTGCACATTTAATGCAATCCCTGTCAAAATACTAACGGCATTTTCATGGAATTAGAACAAACAAGGCTAAAATTTGTATGGAACCACAGAAGACCCCAAATAGCCAAAGCAATCTCCAAAAAGAAAAGCAAAGCTGAAGGAATCACAATTCCAGACTTCAAGTTATATTACGAAGTTGTAGTTATCAGTTATCTCTACACCCAGCATAAGGCTCAAACTCACAATCCCAAGATAAAGAGTCCCATGCTCTACTAACTGAGACAGCCAGGCACACCCAGAGCTGCAGTCATCAAAACCCTATAGTGCTGGCACACAGAACCATGGAACAGAACAGAAAATCCAGAAATGAACCCATAATTATATGGTCAATTAATCTTCAATAAACCAGGAAAGAATATGGGACATCTGGGTGGCTCAGTCAGTTAAGCGTCATGTTAAGCCTTTGGCTCAGGTCATGATCCTAGGGTCCTAGGATCAAGTCCCACATCAGACTCCTTGCTTAGTGGGGGGGAGCGTGCTTCTCCCTCTGCCTGCCACTCCCCCTGTTTGTGCTCTCTCTCTAACAAATAAGTAAATAAAATCTTTAAAAAAAAAGAAGGCAGGAAAGAATATTCAACGGGAAAAAGTCTCTTCAACAAATGATGTTGGGAAAACTGGACAGGAACATGCAGAAAAATGAAACTGGACCAAGTCCTTACACCATACATAAAAATAAATTCAAAATGGATTAAAGACCTAAATGTGAGTCAGGAAACCAAAAATATCCTAGAGGAGAACACAGGCAGTATTCTCTTTGACAGCGGCTATAGCAACTTTTTACTAGATATGTCTCCACAGGCAGGGAAACAAAAGCAAAAATAAACTATTGGGACTTCATCAAGATAAAAAGCTTCTGCACAGTGAAGGATATAATCAACAAAACTAAAAGATAACCTATGGGATGGGAGAAGATATCTGCAAATAACATATCCAATAAAGGTTTAATATCCAAAATATATAAAGAACTTACAAAATTCAACACCCAAAAAACAAATAATCCAATTTAAAAAATGGGCAGAAGACATACACAGACATTTCTCCAAAGAAGATATCCAGATGGCCAAGAGACATAAAAAAAGATGTTCATCATCACTCATCATCAGGGAAATGCAAATCAAAACTACGAGATATGACCTCACACCTGTCAGAATGGCTAAAATCAACAACACAAGAAACAACAGGTGTTGGTAAGGATGTGGAGAAATAGGCGCACCCTCTTGCAATGTTGGTGGAAATGCAAAGTGGGTGCTGCCACTCTGGAAAACAGTATGGAAGTTCCTCAAAAAGTTAAAAATAGGGCGCCTGGGTGGCTCAGTGGGTTAAAGCCTCTGCCTTCGGCTCAGGTCATGATCTCAGGGTCCTGGGATCGAGGCCCGCATCGGGCTCCCTGCTCAACAGGGAGCCTGCTTCCTCCTCTCTCTGCCTGCCTCTCTGCCTACTTGTGATCCCTCTCTGTCAAAAAAATAAATAAAATCTTTAAAAAAAAAAAAAAGTTAAAAATAGAACTACCCTATAACCCAGCAATTGCACTACTGGGTATTTACCCAAAGAATACAAAAATACTAATTCGAAGGTATACATGTACCCTGATGTGTATAGCAGCATTATTTACAATAGCCAAAATATGGAAGCAGCCCAAGTGTCCATTAACTGATGAATGGATAAAGATTGTGTATGTGTGTGTGTGTGTGTGTGTGTGTGTGTATAATGAAATATTATTTAGCCATAAAAAAGAATGAAATCTTGCCATTTGCAATGACATAGGTGGAGCCAGAGAATATTATGTCAAGTAAGACATAATACTATGTTAAGTCAGAGAAAGACAAATTCCATATGATTTCACTCATATGTGGAATTTAAGAAACAAAACAAAGGGAAAAAAGAGAGAGAGAGAGAAATCAAGAAAACAAACTGATGGTTACCCGAGAGGAGGGGAGTGTGGGGATGGGTTAGGTGATGGGGATTAAGGAGGGCACTTGTTATGATGAGCACTGGCTGTTGAACAGAAGTGTTGAATCACTACACTGTACACCTGAAGCTAATACTGTATATTAACTGACTGGAATTAAAATAAAATTTAAAGTAAAAAAATTGTAAAAGGACTTAGAAGACACTTAACATACCAGAAAGTCAATTAACTATAATCCTAAAGTCAATTAACTATAGATAATTAAGACATTTTCTTAAATCTATGGTATAAACTTTTTGAAGTGTTAGTAGTGGCAATTTTCTTAATAATGCATGCCTTGTTTATATGTATGTTTTATAAAAGATTAGTATTTGTAGTATCTTCCCAACAAAGATGGGCTCTTGGCACGTAACAGCTGAAAGTTACTTGTGCACATCCACATGTATGTGTGAATCTTCGGATATACACACAATGTATTAGACAAAATAAATAACACTGATATTGTTTTAAAGTGTTTTCAAAAGCATCACTCACTTCATCCTCAACAACTCCAGAACAGTGGATTCCCAGACCAGAATTAATATAGTTGTATTTTATAGATAATGTGAGTAGAAGAAATAAATTCTCGAAGTTTTTACATCTTTCCCCAAATTGAAACAGTTCAAGGTCTTCACCAAAGCAAAAGAAACAAACCAGTTTTTGGTAAATTTTACATCCTAAACTCAAGAAAAGTTGCATATTAAGACTGAGAGATTACACCAATAAAACGTTGATTGAAGTAATTATTTGACCAAATATATTACTCTTAAATCCTGAAGGAACAGTAGTTAAAACTGCATTTTTCCTGAATAATAAAATACTAGAACTTACCAAAAGCCTACTGCCTCCTGATTTTTTCTTGGTCCTAGTATAGTATTATGAGAATTATTAATAGTAAACCAAGAAAGAATCCAGGCTATTGTTATAAGGCTCTTATGCCTTCTCAATCTAACTGCAAATGAAATAAGCAATCATAATTCAAAAAAATGTACCGTTATCATAAATTAATCTGTGCTATCAACATTTTAAATGTTTTTACTGTAACAATATCCAACAAAACCTTTTTAAAATCACTGCACCGATTCCAGGCTGATTCTTGCCCCAAGTGCAGACTGAAGGCTGTTTGGCCAGTTTGAGGAAGGTGTCCACCAGCTGCTGTTTCTGTCCGTTGGGATTCACCAAGTGGAAGGTCTTTGCCAGGGTTTTTAGCTCAGGAGCAGACAGCAGTTCAAGCACTTCAGAGAGTTCTTGCAACTCAGACTCTGAAATGGATTTTAAAAAAAAAGTTAAACATAGTTTCAAAGATTTTTACTATTTTCTAGCTCTATTTACCTTAAGAAGAATGAAGCTAAGCTAGATGCAAATATAATGAAATTCTACTGCAGAAATTTTAATTAGTAGGGGCACCTGGTTGGCTCCATTGGTTAAGCTGTCCCACTCTTGATTTCGCCTCTGGTCACAATCTCAGGGTTGTGAGACTGAGCCCCCCATCAGGCTCTGCACTGGGCATGGAGCCTGCTTAAGATTTTCTCTCCCCCTCTCCCTCTGCCTCGCCCCCTCCCTCTCTTAAAAAGAAATTGTAATTACTTTGTCAAACCAGCTATTATAGAATATGGAAAACTGGTATCTCATAAAAGTTATAAAATAGAATTTCTCACTAAGAAGTAAAGGAATGTCTGCAAATTGAGGGCAGGACTTGGACTTGATTGAGTGCAACAGTGAGCCACTGTGTTCTGGTTTTGTTGCTTAAAGGTCAATTAAAGGTAAGTCAAGGCTCACCTGGCACGCCTGTCAAACTTGTGAATTTACGAATCTGCATCAAATCCTCCGAGTCAGCTGAGGACAGAGTTCCCAGGTGGCCCTTAGGGCACTGATGTGTGAGAAACAGTGCTCCAAGCCAGGCCCATGTCCCGCTGCCCAGTCCCTCACATTCAGGCTTCCTCATTACGCCTCTCTGCCTTTGCATCCAGCCTCACCGCCTCACTTAACCTCACCTTGCCAACTACTCTCCAAGACAAACTTCCACACAGAAACCACCTGGCTTTCACCTGATTTGCTTATTTCGGTCTAAACTGTCAGCAATTACCCAAGACTCCCACTGCCACTGACGAGCAAGGCTACCTAACAGTCTCCTCAGCTAAAATCAATGAACTACTGAGGCAACCAACTCCGAAACTCTAAGAGCTGTATGTGTGTGCAGGTGAGGGTGGATGAAGATTTCGGAGGCAATATTAGCTGCAAGCAAACCAACTTTATTCTCTCACAGAGATGAGGCATCTGAATGGTCAGATTCCTGTTGGAAGGTGAGAGCTGAGAAGAGATGAGTTTCTTCTGTGGCCCATGGCCACACAGCTATCCAGAGGTGACTTTATCATCCTAAACATGAGACAGTCAAGAAAACAACAGTATGGGGCACCCGGGTGGCTCAGTCATTCAGCGTCTGCCTTTGGCTCAGGTCATGATCCCTGAATCCTGGGATCAAGTCCCGCATAGGGCTCCCTGTTCAGCGGAAGGCCTGCTTCTCCCCTCTCCCACTCCCCCTGCTTGTGTTCCCCCTCTCACTGTGTCTCCCTCTGTCAAATAAATAAAATCTTAAAAAAAAAATTTTGAGGCGGAGACACAGTTAAAAAAAAAAAGAAAGAAAACAACAGTAGTCTTCACTCAGGCTAAGAATGGCTTTAACATGAAAAATTTGTTGTCCTAAGGTTAAAAACTCAATTAAAACAAAACAAAAACAATTACTATTTACCAGTCACCAAGCAGGAGATGACACCGTACTGCCATCACCATCGTTCTGCAGAACTTAGCTCTTCATGTCCTATTTTCATTTTATATTCCCTTTGACCAATCATACCTGTCTGAAGAAAGCCTGCTTGCTGCAATTCTCCAATCACAGGTGTTAGGTCAGGGGCAATCTCTTCGTATTCCAATTTATTCATCTTAATCCAGCTGAATTTACGCTGAAAAAGTCTTACATATAACTTCTGAGCACTATCTGCAATAAAGTTAAGAAAAATAGTGAAAAATATTAGCTCTCTTCTCAAAACAACCAACATTCACGTTTTAAAACTGCGTTTAAAAGTAAAATACATTCTATTAAAAATATACTTATGCTGAGGCACCTGGGTGGCTCAGTCGGTTAAGCATATGACTCTTGGTTTAGGCTCAGGTTTATGATTTCAAGGGTCATGAGATCAAGCCCCACATCGGGCTCCATGGGGAATCTGCTTGAGAGTCTCCCCTATGCCTCTCCCCCCACTCACATGCACGCTTGTGCTCTCTATGTGTAATAAATAAAATACATCTTAAAAAATAAACACACTTAATGCTTACTCAACTGATCTTCCAAGAAAATCATTCTCTTCTTTTGGATAATATAATTTATTTCAAATAGAAGTCCTCATGGAGACATCTCCCTGTTCTGTGCGCCTGTCACACAGGACAGGAAGAACATCCAAGGTGGGAAGCCCTGGGCCAGCTCTGCCACTTCTTAATTATACAGGTCTACGGACCTCACTGAGACTCAATTTTCTCTTCTGTTAAAAAAAGGGGGCTGGGGCAATAACACCATCTTCCCACAGTTGGTGAAAAGATAAAAAAGATGAGGTATTCAATGACTGGTGGATCAACCACTAAAAAGTTCCAATATCGGTAATGGTTATTGGACATTTCAAAACTTGAAAGAACCAGGTTTCCCAGTTTCCTGCCACCAACACTTTCCCTCCCTCAGAGAAGTCCTACCCAGAACTCCAGGTATCTTGTTCTCCGCTTTCGGTTCAATATGCATGATTCTATTGTTGGCTGAAAATAATCTGAAAAGATTTTCAAAATATATGTAGCTTTGGTAAGGCAGCCATCCCTAACTCAGTGATCTTGGTGAAGTTATTTAATTAAACTGGTCGCAGTTTTCCTGTTATCGGATTATCTTTAAATGTCTGCCAATTCTAAAATGGTATAAATATACTTCTTAAATCTTCAACTTTTTTTCCCCTTTTTTAAGAGGCAAGCTTGATTACCAGAACTTATTTTCACACAGAGACATTGCAAATGGTATTTGTGGGGAGCCATACACAAGAATCTTGCACTAGGGAAACTATTCGTACTTCTCCCTTACACAGAAGCACAGATCCATGGACTACTCAAATGCTCACATGAATACAAAGCACCCAACCACAGAAGGGTCAATGTGGTGTCACTTATGTCCATGTTCTGATGAAGACAGCACAAGCAGAGATGGAAGCTGTATAAATAACTTACACAACTTTGCCCAGAGAAGTATCACTCACATGTTAAAAATACAAAGACTGTAATTCCATTGTGTTTACTTTAAATAAAAATCCTTCTCTTGAACATCACTGGTAACGTTTAAGATATTTTTTTAAACTCAACTGAAGACTCAGACATGACTACAAATTATGAGAGATCAGAGTAGCCCCCAAGTTAAGCTTTTCCTACCTCAGGGGGAACTCAGTTCCATAAAGCCATTGTGGCCCCTTGGATTAGCGGTGCAACAAGGGTGGCTTTTGCTCCAAATCTGCACTATCAGCTGAGAGCCACCACTGGCTGCCAAGGAACTGAGGCATAGACAAATATTTTTAAATGCACCAAATTAGCCTGAGAGTCTCCAATTCCTCCACACCCTGACCTTAAAAGGTAGAGCCCAGAAACCCAAAATATTATCAGAGGAAAAAAATGCCTTCATATACCTTGGTTTGTTCTTTCCTGTATTTTATTTCACTTTCATTTTTTGAGAAAATAGTATGTGAAAACAATAGAACAACCTAAGTTAAGCTTGATTACATGCTCAGAATGCAAAGTACATTCTGTATTACACTCTATAAATCACGGTATTTTTTTTTAATTTGGAAAAGGCTGTTTTACAACCATCAAAAATACATACAAAGGAAAAACAGCTGCTTCCATTATAACCAAAGTACAGATTAAAAGGAGATGATACTGCAGAAGCAGACATCACCAGACACAAAATCCTGTCTCTTTTTCACATATTCTTCTCAAACCTTGTAGCTGGCTGACTGCCATGAGTATTCCCAAAGGACGCACAGCACCACACTGACTCCTTGTGGTCATGATATTACTGGCCAAATCAGGACAGCAAATGGAAAACAAAAACTTGGAGGCTCACAAGGTTAAGATACCTGATAACTGATAAAATTTAGTGACAATTTCCTTCTCATGTTCATCGAAGAGCATCCTATCTTCTTCATGCTCAAATACAGCTTTCAGCACCACCAGGAAACTCCGAAGGTAGTAAGGATGACTGGGTGGTACTGTAATTGTTTTATCAGGAACATCACATCTTGACCCCTGCTCCGAAGGAATTCTGCAAGTGATTTCATTCTTTAAGTCACTGTCACCTTCCAGAAGGTCCTGGATGTTACAACCTTTAGAATCACCATGTGTATGAGATTTTGCCTCCCAATCTGACAACTGTGTTTTAGCTTCTGAAGCAACAGTCATTTTTACGTCTTCACAACTATTCCCCTCACATTTTTCAACATCTTTACCATCTAGTTCTGTGATAGTCTCCGATTCAAGACTGTCCTGTGAAGTAGACCTCAGTGGATTCCCAAGAGTTAAATCTGGTGAAAATAACACAGAAGCGTTATCTGAGAAGGAAGGGGTAAGGGGTGATCTCCCATATTCCTGGGTGGCCTTTTGGCTTTCAGCTTCCGGTATTTTAGTGCCTTCTACAGTATGTTCAGGAGTTCTCTGTTCCTTAAGAGAGTCACAGGTAAACACGTTTTCCTTCTGAGAACTGTTCTCCAAAATCTCATCCTTGTCCTCAATCTCTGAAGAGTTATCAACTGGGCTCCTAACCACTGTGGATGAGGGACTCTGTGGACCCTTACTGGCAAATTCCTCATTCGTCTTACATATTGATCTTTTAGCCTCTATGTATCTTCTAGACAATTTAGAGGACAGGCTTCCCAAAGTAATGACCTTTACATTATGATCTCTCAGCTGATCTTGATTTTTGCACACCGAGTCATTATTATTTTTAAAGTAGAGGCTGGTCTGCTGTTTCATGCCCAATTTTGCTGAACCACTTTGGTCAGGGGTTAAACTTGTCTTTGATGGTGACAACTTCTCTGGCGTTACATTTCCTAAGACAGTATTGGTTAAATTTACTGTGGACCCATTTGAATTCGTTAATCCAACATGCCTCAGATCAACTGGGATGATGTCGTCATTGTTAGCACAATTTTCATCGAGATGCCGGTTTAAGTCGAATCTCGGCACCATTTTACTACAAATGGGGCAGGCAAGTTTAGCAGGTGGGACATTGTTAAAAAATGAAATAATAGAGTTACATTCATTTTTTTTAGTTTTACTGACTGATAAACTTCTACGAGCTCTTTTCTTTGCAGGAGATTTCCCTTCTGACATAGTGAGTATTAGAAAACCGGGGTGTTTCCAGCAATAAAACCCAGGATATCACTGGGGAAAGACAGCACCGGTAAACTTTTACTTCCCTGACTTGAAATAATAACAAGTGGGATTCTCATTCTATTTGACTTCATGTTTTTCATTTAGTCAATTTCTTCTTCCTACAAAATAAAACACACGTGGATTAAAAACACTGTTACGAATTCAACAACAGAGGGGGTAGGGCAAAGTTAAACATTCAGTGGCAGTATCCCTTGAAGTAAGGAAAATCCTGGACTTGGGACAGAAGACTAGGGTTCTACTCCCAGGTCTACCTGCAATCTCGGCGTGACCCTTGGCCATAAAATGACAACGCTGGCCTCCGCAGGGATAATTTCTGAGACTTCTTAGGCTCTAAAATTATCCATTTTTTAAAAAGGGAAAATCCGACTATTTCAGATCCCTTTTTAAAACCACTGTATCAGCAACCTTTCTCGGGCGAGAGAATGCCTATCTGCACGATTCCCCGAGTCACTTCAGTCTCACAGGACTGCACATAGGAAGCCTCCAAGTCGCGGGCATCCGTCAAGATGCTTGGGGCCCCCAGTGCAGCTTCGGCCACCGAACTTCTGAGGCTCTAGGGAACACGGCCGGCCCTTTCCCCTGGGGCCGCGTGCGCGCACCTGGAACCCGCACCTGGGACTCGCACCTGGGCTCCGCCACCACGCCCGCCAGCCCTTCCCCCTTCCTCCGCCCTCCCCGCCCCTAGCTGCCCGCGCGATCCCCTCGAGCCCACAGCGCCCACCGGAAATCCAGCCCGCGACTCCAACCGGCCTCCCCGCGCTTCCCACGCGGCTCCGCGAGCCCAGGCATTCCCAGCCGATCCCCGCATCTCGGCTCGCCACAGGCTCGGCAAGTGGAAGCCCGAGTGATCGATCCTCCTCCCTCCCACGTTAAAGGCTTTCCCCAGTCCAGAGTGGCCGATGCTGGCCCAGCCGTCCCAGGCGACCTGGTGCACCTCCTCCTCCACAGGGGTCCTGGAGACCCCTCCCTGTGCGTGCACTCGGAGGGAACCCCTGTCCCGAGTCGGTGGGAAGGTGGCCTGGGGGACAAGGGGACACACTCAGTGCCAGGGCGAGGCGGCCTCCTGCGAGCAGATGCACGCGGGGGCTCCACTGACCCCGCGCCCGCGAGCCCGCGCGGAAGGCTCAGGGGAGCGCTCGACTTTCCCGAAGATGTGCTGCTCGCCGCCTTGCTACAGTAGATGTGAATAACCTCAAGAGCAAAGGAACAGTAAAATGTCAAGTAGTTAGGGAGTAGTAAGTGTGGAGTATTCATTATTTCTGTTTTTCATATGGTTTAATTGTCATGTTATACAGTTTAGTGTATAATAATGGTTGCTTAACAACGGAAAATTTTAACTGAAACAGAAAGTGTATCGCTCAGCTCTTGAGCACTGATACCAGCTGGTGCCAGCATCCCCACGAATGATCAAGAATGTTGGTTAGCTTCCTGAGCTCTGGGGCTCGCTCCATGTTGCCCTTTACCAGTGCTTACAACAGTGGCCAGCACTGTGTAATTGCTCCCTAAATATGTGCGGAATGAATGCATGAATAAATGAACAAGCCAAAGAGAAAAGGGACATGAATAGGGAATTCACCAACAAATATGTATTGAGTGCCTGCCTCCCGTCGGGTAATGTTCTTGATCCTCGAGATATGGCAGTGAACAGAATGAGGAATGGGAGAGAAATCCCTGCCTTCTTGTAATCCAGAATTCTGTAATCCAGAATACATTCTGGTGGAAGAAGACAGAAAACAGTCAATCAATAAGACACAGAGAATTAAAAGATGAATGCTTTGAAGAGAAAGCCAGGAACATCAGGGGGAGGGCAGGGAGGAGGATTACAATATGAAAGTGGTAAGGAAAGGCTTCTCTGAAGAAGGTAATCTTTGAGCCACGGACTTGAAGGAGGTAAAGCAGTGAATACTTGAGAGAAGGGGATTGCAAGCAGATGAAACAGCAATGGGGAGTGTTCCCTGATGTAGAATCTTGCCTAACAAGTCTAAAAACACCAAGAAGGCCAAGACAAGTCACTGGAGAAGAAGGCAAGTGAGCGAGGTAGCAGAGAGGGCAGATGATATAGGGTACCAAACATTTTCTATAAAGGGCCAGGTAATAAATATTTTAGGCTTTGCCGGCCATAGGGCCTCTAGTCACACTGCTGTTGTAGTGTGAAAGCAGCCATAGAGGGTATGTAACACGAGCGTGACTGTGTTACAATAAAACTTTATTTACTAATAGCTGACCACATTTGGCCTCTGGCTATAGTCTGCTGACATTCGATAAAAGGCGTGGCTGGTCATAAGCATTTACTATTAATGCTAACAGGCACTCTCCCTGTTAAGCATAAATAATGGGGGCAGGGGAGGGGAAAGTGAAAGCAAGAGGGGGAGCAGGGAACACAGAAAGCTAAGGAAATAATCCAAGGAGAATGATAGTGGCTTGGGTCAGAGAGCTGATGTTGTATTTGATAAGAAATAGCAAGATTCTGGATACACTGAATAGGTATAACCAACAGAATTTGTTCATGGTAAAGGATGTAAGGTATGAGGGAAAGAAAAACTGGCCCATCATCAGAAATCGAGAGTTCAGTTTCTGACACATGTCTTAGTCCACTCAGGCCACACACAGACTGGATGACTTATAAATAACAGAAATTTACTTCTCGCATTTCTCTTGGCTAGAAGCCCAAGATCAGGGTGCCAGTGCGGTCAGGTGTTTCTTCTGGATCCCAGGCTTCTCCTTGTATCCTCACATAGTGGAAGGGGCTAGGGAGCCCTATAAGGTCTGTTTCCTAAAAGCACTAATCCCATTCACGAGGGCTCCACTGTCATGACCTAATCACCTCCCAAAAGTCCCCACCTTCTAATACCATTACATTGGGGGTTAGCATTTCAACATGAATTTGGGAAAGGAGGGGTGGGGTATACACAAACGTTCAAACCATGGCAACATGTAAATTGAAATGCCAATCAGACATTGTTGTGGATGAAAACACTTGAATTTATTAATTAAATCAGGTCAGAAAATAAAAATTTGGGAATCATCAGGCTTTATATGGTATCAATATATACACCACAGAGTGACTACAAATAGAGAATTAAAAGGTCAGGAGGACTGAATGGTGCAATAAAAAGAAGGAGATGAGAGTGAGCCAGTAAAGGAGTCTGAGAAGTTACTGGTGGGGAAGAAGGAAAACAGCTGGCATCCAGGAAACCAGGTGAATGATGTGTGTTGAGGATTGCGTGGTGTAAGATGCAGCTAGAATGGAAGATGAGTTTTTTTTTTTATTTTTACAGAGAGAGAGAGATTACAAGTAGGCAGAGAGGCAGGCAGAAAGAGAAGAGGAAGCAGGCTCCCTGCTGAGCAGACAGCCAGACTCAGGCCTTGATCCCAGGACCCTGAGATCATGACCTGAGCCGAAGGCAGAGGCTTTAACCCACTGAGCCACCCAGGCACCCTGGAAGATGAGTACTGAGGGCAACCATTAGCTCTAGCAATGTGGAAGGCATGTGGTATCTTTGACAAAAGCTATTATTGTGGAATAGTGGATGACTGACTAGGATTTGAGAAAGATGGGGAGACAGGAATTGGAGACAATACAGGAACCCATTCAAAACCCAAGTTGGTATGCAGATTATTTTAAGCTGAAGGCATTTGGGATTCAACAGATACAGAAAGAAGCCTTCTTGGAGCTTCCCTTACCTGACTAAAATAAAGTTCTAGGAAATTAGGCTGCCATAAATTACCTGTTTGGGAGGTGAGTGGGGGGTGGGCTTTTATTACCAGGAAGGAGACCTAGAGAATATCTACCATAAATTCTCTTTCCAGGGAAATCTTATGGCCACAAAAATGCATGAACACCTGCATGAACAACCATTATCACAAACCTTCTTATCTCCCATTTGTTCTTCTAGAAACCCATGTGCTCCTCTCCAAAGACCTTTTCTACCCCCTTCCTTTCCCTACTAATTTTAACCATTTATCAGGCTACTTCTTTTGTAAGCTCCCATAAGTCTATGAATAATTTTTCTTGTTCATCTTCTTTTGTCAGTTTAATTCACAGGCCCCCAGGCACTAAATCTAGGGGCGTTGAGGAAAAGTTCTTCCTCTCTGACAACAGGAGTGTAAACTTAAAACAGGTTTTATTAGTGAAGGAAAGCAGTGTAGTATAGTAGAGCTGAAAGGGGAGGTGGGGCTAAGAGTTTTGTTTATTGAAGATGGAAAAAACAACAACTTGTTTATATGTTGATAGGAGTATTCAGGTAGGTGAAATCTGAAGGAGAGAGAAAGGAGACTTGCTGGAGTAATATTCTTAGGTAGGTATGGGGATGGGATACAGTTCACAAGGGAAGGGGTTGGCCAAGTAATGAAATAGCATAGCACAAGAATATCCCAAACTCTTTATGGGAATGCAATAAATCCACCCCCAACACGGTAAATGTTGTACGGTACTGAGGGAAATCTGACTGTTCAATAAATGGCTTTTGAGAATAGGTTACCTATGTGAAAAAATGAAACTGGAGCCCTACCTCACACCAAATGAATACAAAGATTAAGGCTAACTAGATTAAAGTAACAACTGTGAAAAGAAAACTTCAAAACTTTTAGAATACAGGTATTCCTCAGAGATATGGGTTTGGTTCCAAATCACAATAAAGTGAGTATCACAATAAAGCAAATCAAATGAATTTTTTGATTTCGAAGTGCACATAAAAATTATGTTAATACTACACTGCAATCCATTAAGTGTGCAACAGCATTATGTCTAAAAAAACACAAACCTATGTACATGCCTCAATTTAAAAATACTTTATGCTAAAAAATGCTAACCATCATCTGAGCTTTCAGCAAATCACTGATCACAGATCACCATAACAAATACAATAATGAAAAAGTTTGAAATAATGCAAAAATTATCAAAATATGATCCAGAGAGAGCAAATGAGCAAATGCTGTTGGAAAAATTATGCGTGTAGACATGCTCAACAGAGGGTTGCCACAAATGCAGTATCTGTAAAATACACAGTATCTGCAAAGCACAATAAAGTGAAGTACAATAACATGAGATACGCCTGCATGGAAGATAACTTTATTATCTTGAAGGTATTACAGGATTCCTTAAATAAGAGAAAAAGTCCTACCATAAAATAAGAGGTTGATAAACATGACTACAGTTAAATTAAAAACTTTCTAGTAATGGTTTTGTAGCTTATATTTTATTGGGCTAAAAATCTTGCATATAACAAGTATAAACAATGTAAAAATTACAAACAATATAAAAATTACAGAAACAAATGTCATTATAAATTTTTTTTAAAGATTTTATTTCTTTATTCAACAGAGAGAGAGCGATCACAAGTTGGCAGAGAGAGAGGAGGAGGCAGGCTCCCTGCTGAACAGAGAGCCGGATGCGGGGCTCGATCCCAGGACCCTGGGATCATGACCTGAGCCGAAGGCAGAGGCTTTAACCCACTGAGCCACCCAGGCACCCCTCATTATAATTTTAAATTATAAACAATTATAAAGTGTAAAAAAAAAGCCTATTTGAAAACATTGGAGAATGACCAAAAGTAGGCAGAAACTGGAGGGCCAGTAGCAAAATAGTAACAAAGCATCATAGGATTTTAACATACCTAGATGAATTATAGATGACAACAATAGCAAAAAGGATGGGATTGTAAATGTAAATATATCACTACAAAGGTCTAACATCTTATAAGAAGTGGTAAAATATTAACTCTAAGTAGACTGTTTTAAGAATGCATCTTGTAATTCCTAAACAACTGAAAATCAATGCAATTAGAGCTAATACACTGAGAGAGTCAAGTAGAATATCAACATATTTGATTTTAAAAGCAGCAAAAGAGGAAGAGAGAATAATTAGAAGAGACAAAAAGAAAATAAATAAATAGCAAAATGGTAAAACCAACTACAACCAAAACAATAATTACATTAAATGTGCACAGACTAAAAGCTTCAATTGAAAGACAGAACCAGGGGCACCCAGGTGTCATTGGTTAAGCATCTGACTTCAGTGCAGGTAGTGATTCCAGGGGGCTGGAATAGGCTTGCTTCAGGCTCCCTGCTCAGCCAGGAATCTGCTTTTCCCTCTGTCCCTCCCCCTCTCTCTCTTTCTCTCAAATAAATGAATAAAATCTTTAAAATAAATAAAAGATAAAACTTTTCAGATTAGACTTAAAAAGAAGTTCCTAACTATGTGATATATATGAGACACAGGCAATTGGAAAGTAAGAAAATGGAAAAGAATATATTATTCATGGGGCCCCTGGGTGGCTCAGTCATTAAGCGACTGCGTTCAGCTCAGGTAATGATCCCAGGGTCCAGGGATCAAGCCCCGCATCGGGCTCCCTGCTCAGTGGGAAGCCTGCTTCTCCCTCTCCCACTCCCCTTGCTTGTGTTCCCTCTCTCCCTGTCAAATAAAAAAATAAAATCTTTAAAAATATGTATATATTATTCAAACAAAAATCAAAAGAGCCATAGTACTATGTTGAAAATAGACTTCAAGACAGGGAATACTACCAGAGAAAAAGAGGTCATTTTATAGTCAAAAGGATCAATTTGTGAGAAAGACATAAAAATCATAAATGGGTATAGACCTGATAATAGGTCTTCAAAATACATGAAGCAAAAACTGATACTATTTTAGGAAGAGAAAAACCCACAATCATAATTAGAAATGTTATATACTTCTCTAATTGACAGAACTAAACAAACAAAAAAAAATCAGTAAGGATACATAATAACTGAACAGAAATATCAAAGCTTTGGACTAACTGAAATATAGACCACTGTATGAATGCTGTGAAAGATGTAAGCCTGATGATTCACAGACCTATACCCCTGGGGAAAAGAATAAAAAATTAAAAAAAATATATAGACCACTGTATTAAACAACCATAGGATACATATTTTTTCCTTTTCCTAGCGGTAAAAGTTTACTAATTCTGAAAACTACTTGTATATTCTACGCTTGAGTAAATGAATAAATATACTAAAGATAATGGGAACAAGATTTCTCACTGTTGGAAAAGGCATTACAAAGGTGGAAAGAGTGAATACTAGAATTTAATCTGCAGAGGTATTGGATTACAATTAGAGGTTTTGGTATGAACTCATGTATGGAATACATATAACACACACACACACCACACAACCACAATTTTCTAGCTCTGCTGAGTGGGACTAGTGTCAACAGTTAGCACCTACATCTGTTCAAATCCATTCTCCAAAAGTAACCAGGGTTCTGTAGGAAAATGGCCAATTACAGGGAAAATACAGGATAAGCTTGGAACATTTGTTTGCCCCAGAAAGTAAGGAAGTGCTCAGAGAATAATAGGAACATATCAGAACTCAGAAATTAGTTTGAAGGGCCTTGCACTGTACTGGCCTGGGACAACTCAAAAATCAAAATTCATAATAAAAATTAATAAAGAAATAAAATAAAAATAAAATAAAAAATAAAAATAAATTTAAAAAATAAAAAATTTAAAAAATTCATAGTAAGATTAAAAATGATTGAGTAATATAAAAATCAGTCAATACTGAAATAAATGAGAAGGGAAAACTTTCCTTACAGAATGCCAAATACTAGATATAGAAGAAATTAAGTTAGAAAATCATCAGTGGATACCAAAACTGGTGAGTTTGCTGAGGATAACAGTATCTCCCTAACATTACTAAGTAAAAAGGAAAAGCAGTAACTTTACAGTAGGGAAACCTGGTAGTCATCACTATAACAAACCTGAAATGTTTTCATCACCAGCTTCACAAAAACGAAGACATACCTCTGCTTTGGCTTTCCTGACAAAAATGTATAACCTCTATCTAATCCTGAGAAAAAAGACGAACCCAATTTTGTGAGACAGTCTATGTAACTGGCCTGTATACCTCAAAAATGTTAGTTAAGACAATGAAAGTCTCAGGAATTTGAAACTAAACAGACATAACATCCAAATACAATGAGGAATCTTAGAATTACTTGATCCTGGACCGGGGGAAAGAGCTAGAAATGACATTATTGGGACTATTGACAAAATTTGAATATGGACTATGGACTAATAGCATCATATTGATGTTAAATTTCCTGATTTTGATAATTACACTGCAGCTCTATGAATATTCGTATTCTTAGGAAATACATACTGAAGTATTTAGGGGAAAGGGCCACAATGCCTCTAACTTCCTCTCAAACTGTTCAGAAAAAACAAGGATAATAAAGCAAATGGAGCTAAATTTCCTGTCATTTTTCTGTAAAAATTATATAGAAAATTTTATATTTACTTTATAGTTCTTTTATATTTATATATCTTTTATATAAATTTTAAAATATAAAAATACTAGCTAAAAACGAGACAGAGAACACACAAGAAAATGCTCCATCTCATTAGCAGAGATATAAATTAATAGCACACAGGTTCATCATTTTATATCCAACAGAAAGGAACATTTTTTTAAATCTTGCCAATGCCAAGTCTGACAAAGATATGATTAAGTGCAAGATTGTACAACTGTTTTGAAAAACAAGGCAGGGGCGCCTGGGTGACTCAGTGGGTTAAAGCTGCTGCCTTCGGCTCAGGTCATGATCCCAGGGTCCTGGGATCGAGGCCCACATCGGGCTCTCTGCTTCCTCCTCTCTCCTCTCTCTCTACTTGTAATCTCTCTCTCTGTGTCAAATGAATAAATAAAATCTTAAAAAAAAAAAAAAAGAAAAAAGAAAAACAAGGCAGCCTTAATCTTCTGCACTTTCTACCCAGCAATTCCACACTAAAGGGCATTAGAGGCTAGGGCATAAGAGTGACAGTGTGTGGGAACAGGATGTTCGAAATGGCATTATTCCTAATAGCATAAAATGAAACAAGTATCTTCAGAAGACAGAGTAAATAAAATTGTGATAGATGCTTATGATGCTATGTGGCAGTAAACATGAGGAGCATTATGGATGAATGAAGGAAATCAAGAGTGAAAAAGCAAGCCATAGGTGAGTATACAGTGTTCTATTTTCATAAAATTCAAGTACTAGTAAACAATGCATTGACTAGGGATACATGTGACCAAATATACATGAATGTAATGATGAACACACCACTCAGAACCATAATTTCCTCTTTACCTCCTTACATAAGTGAAGCAGATGAAGAGCACCACTGAGTATTATTTTGTGTTTTTAAAGATTTTATTTTTTTAAGTAATCTCTGCACCTATGTGGGGCTTGAACTTAGAACCCTGAGATCAAGAGTCCCAGGTTCTACCCACTAAGCCAGCCAGGCAGCCCTGTTTTGTGTTTTTAGATAAAGGGTGATTTCTCCAATGTTACGTAATGCTTCTACTTTGTATATAAAAAGTATGCAAATATTCCACCACAATGAACACTTTTTAAGTGTTAAGAATTGTTTTATTCAGTTATATCCCTGGTACCTACAATATTGCCTGGCACAGACTAGGTATAGAAAAGAATATAATCTTTAGAATGTATCAAATATTACATTAAAAAAGTGAACGAACAGATACACCTCACCTAGAGGTAGCAGGGAAAAATGAAGATAAAAGGGATTCAAACTATGCAGACATCAAACTACCCTCCGACAGGTAAAGTGAATCATCACTTCAGGATCAAACATTCAGATCCTGATGAATGATTATGAAAGAAAGACTCAAAGGAAAGAGAACTAAGCTAGCAGTTGAATGGGGGCTGACAAACTGAATTAAAAAGAAGGCAGGAACTCTTAGACGCATGTAACACTCATATCACCACTAAAACAAAATGACACTTTCACTAAGGCCAGACAGAGACCCGGGGTGGCTCAAGCTGTTTAGAAGACAAAGGCACAATGGTGAAGAGAAGTAATAAAACTTCCAACAAATGACAATTCAGTATTGACTAGTGCTCTGGCTAGCCCCCAGCCAGCCTGGTTCTACCCTGACATGGCCAGCTGCTGCATTAGGAAGCAGAAACGCAGAAAGCACATGCCTACGAGCTCTTCCTGCCTGCTGACTGTCCCCTGTAGATGAAAAATGAGAAGGGCTTTCCTTGTTGCTTCAGGAGAAGCTGCTCTCATTATCCCTCTGAGGTAAGGTTTAGGGCATTTCCATTAAAGCATACTATGAGGTCCTACCAGACAAAAAGCAGTTTTCTATAGATGCAAAGGTGAGCACCTGATCATCATGAAGATTCACCACACTGCCAGTCTACCTTCCTTGCTGTGTTCACCCTCCATCACGTCTAAGTCACACCTGCCCTCTATGCATCTGACTGTACTTTAGAGCCTACACAAAGCCTTCGTTCAGGTGAGTGGGAGATCATCTCCCAAGGGGAAGGATGGGAGGCACTGCACCGTTTTGTAAAAGGATGACAGGGTAGTGGGAGAAGAAAATCAGGACCCAAAGAGCAAGGACCCCTGCTGTAGATAGCTGCTTATGACAGGGATGGCTGTCTCCTGGGCCCTGGCCAGCCTGCAGGCCAGCTCCTGCTTACTGGCCAGTGCCCAAGCTGGCCTTCACCTGACCCAGCGAGGACACAGTGTGGAAAGGGCCTTGGTGGCTAGGTCCAGCTTCACAGAAGAAGCAATTTGGGGGTTTCCAATGACAGTTTGGAGTTTGTCTTTTCAAAATGAGGAATTCTCAAATATCTGTCATGTATACAAAGAAAAGTTCTTAAAAAATTTATTATAAAAGGGAACAATGACAGAATATAAACTTACAAGTTAATATTTATATTATATTCAAAATGTGTTACAGCTTTAGTATATGTGCTGCCAAAGCGAGCACAATGTGTTACAGCTTTAATTTATGAACAGAAATGTCCTGTTTTTTCTTCTTTTTCTTTTCTGTTTTCTTTGCATCGCTGATTTGCATTTTTACTTGATCTTGTAATTTGGAAAAGAATGCTTGAGACGACTTTAAGGCTTTGTCTTTACCTTCATCCTGCAATTAAAAATAATAACACACTCATGCTATAAAATGTGCTTATAAATAAGTAAAAAAAAAAAAGCCAAATGCTTACAACAGTGTATAAAACTATAAAATTCCAGAAACTAAGAAATTACTAAAAATCACACCAGTCAACACAGAGTTACTATATGCTTTCTATGCTACTGCGATGTTCCTGTAATCGAAGGGAGGAGGGAGTGGAAGACCACCGCTGCCAGGCCCCATGGGCCGTGAGGGCCCAGAGTGTCAAGTGGTTACTCCAGCCGGGTGCCAGCTGCCTTTCACCAGCACGCGGGTAGCATCAGCAGGCACAGACAGTGGAGCGGATGTCACCACTGCTTGCCACCACCCTCCCCACGAGGGCCCCCTGTAGCAGTTTTCTTTCCTGCATCCTTACCTTTAGTAGCAAAGCTTTGCCTGTTTTGGTCAGCTGTTTTAACTTCTCTGAAGCTACTGCCTTTGTGTATTTCTCTGCTTGGTCTGGGTTGTTCTTTTCAAGCAGTTTTCTCCGCTTTTCCTTCTCTTTTAATTTCATATGCTTCTGATATTTCTTCTTCCTCCGTTCTCGTTTCTTGTCTGTAGCTGTTTTTTCAGCAGCTGTTTTTACATCTCCAGCTTTATTTTTTTCCTATTAAAAGTAACCACCAGCATACCAGTTAATCTAACTTATTAACACAACTAAGGAAATGGGAAGAGCAGCAATTCCAGAGAGTGTGGCCAATGGGCTGTACCTACCGCCGAGAGTGGAGTACACGACACCCATCTGCACCCCGTAGAGCTTTGGGAGCTAAGCTCTTTAAGACCTGGAACGCATTCTTTGACAGAGCTGACTCTTACAGCGGCAGTTCAGCTCCCAAACTACATCGCAAAGGCAGCCTGGACGGCCGGGTTATCCTGCTGACAGTTCCAGAAGCAGGCCCCCTCCAGCACTTAAGACTCCAGATGGGTTTCAGGGACAATCTCGGCTGCTGAGGACAGCTACTGGCTGGCAGGAAGGGCTCCCAGAAATGGAAGGGAAACATCTATTCAGCAAGGATCAATGTCCTCTCTTTTCTCCCCAGCTGCCAGCCTATCCTGCCAGGCCTGTTACCTGTAGAGGTGGCAGAGGTCCTGAAGGGGTGGGTGTAGGTGCAGCAAAGCAAGTGTGGAGGGACAAAGAGTCATGCTGCCACACCAGCCGAGAAGATGAGACCTGGCAGGAACCATCCTTTCCGTGTAATGCATGAGCGTCAATGTGCATGAGCCAGGGACTTCCTACATTTGGTTACGTCCAACTTCTTCTAATAACCCAAATGTTCTATTCTAGACACTGATTCCATTATATGGATATAATAATGGGGGAAAATGCTGGTATTAAAGGAGTACTAATTTATGAGCAACATAAACCATTTATTTTAGCCCAACATCACTGCTAATATTCAAATTGGATTATAACACAATACAGACATCAGATATTTACAAGAAGCTTTTATAATAATTCTCATAGCTGTACCTCATAGTATCTGATTATAGAAGACTGATGTTTGAATACTATGTAATACTATTAGTTTGATTATACTTAGAAACTGCTGATACATGAGAATAAAAGCTACAAATTCTAGGATAATGACATTGAGTAGAGATCTAGCTATAAACAACTAATTTATTAAAAAAAAAAACACCAACCAAACAAAAACCAACCAAACAAAAAAAGCCCTAAGTGTTTCAAAATTGGTTTCTTACCTTGACTTCCTCCGGGGCCAGGAGAGCTGCATCACTCACACTCACTGGGGCTACCTCCTCCATGGTTATGGCCGGCAGATTTGACACAACTTTAATCTCTGGAACAGGCTAGAAAAGAGATAACACATTTAAGATGAAGTCAGAAATAGTCCTAACAAAAAATATTTATATTGTGAACCTATTTATTTTTCTTAATATCCTTTAAAATTGACTTTACTATTATTTTTATGTAGTGGTTCATCATTTACATACAACACCCAGTGCTCAACCCAACAAGTACCCTCCTTAATAGCCATCACCCATTTAGCCCACCCCCTCATCCACCTCTCCTCCAGGAACCCTCAGTTTGTTTTCTATTGTTAAAGTGTGAACCTATTAATTGAAAGCATAATACATAAAATACTTTACAGAGGGGAGCCTGGGTGGTTCGGTCCGTTAAAAGTTTGACTCGGTTTTGGTTCAGGTCATGATCTCATGAGTCATGAGATTAAGCACCACATAGGGCTCGTGCTCCATAGAGTCTGCTTGAAGATTCTCTCCGTCTGTCCCTCTGCCCCACTCATTCACTCTCTTGCATATAAAAAATAAGGAAATAAATAAGTCTTTAAAAAAAGTTTTCCTAGGTTTTTTTTTTTTAAGATTTTTTATTTTTTATTTATTTCACAGAGGGAGAGAGATCACAAGGAGGCAGAGAAGCAGGGAGAGAGAGGGGGAAGTAGGCTCCCCGCTGAGCAGGGAGCCCGATGCGGGCCTCGATCCCAGGACCCTGAGATCATGACCTGAGCTGAAAGCAGAGGCTTTAATCCACTGAGCCACCCAGGTGCCCCTTTCCTAGGTTTTAAAAAATAAAATATTTTATGGAGCTTATTTAAAATGTGAGATGGTTGTTAGCAAAGCTAACTGGAATGACGGAAGTGTTGGTGGGCAGCATGGATTGCTTGAGGAATCTTTTGATAATCTGAGTACTTGAGAGTCTTCTCTGTCTCATTGCTGCACCAAGAACACCTATCTCTACACTTTTGCAGGACATTCCTGCCATACTCAAACACCAATTCTTTTACCTATTACACTAAACTATTCCCATCTGCCATGGATGTGGACACCTTCCAACAATCCTATCTAATGTTAAAGAATCTATTGGTTTTTGTGAATATTATCCTGTCTTTAGTTATAGAAAAAAGGCCAGCTATAAGAAATATACAGAAAAAGATGCAAGGAAAAATGCTTATCAGAACAAGAGTCAAAACAGGCTGCTGGATAAACAAATTTTCTCATCTTCCAGCTACTGAAAACATAGCTTTATAAACAAATGTGAGATGATATAGAGCTGCTTTGGAAAGCTAAAATAGTATTGAAATAAATCAAACCTATTAATTATAAAAAGGAGAAATGTTGTGCAATGTCATGAAATGCGCTGTTAACAGAAGAGCCTTATTTTTGAAAGAAATGCCCAGGAAAGACAGAAATTAAAACAAGCTTCTTATTGATCATGGTAATAGCAGGACACTAGTGATTATTTACCTAACACTTACACTAATGCTCTTTACATCTAATTCTTGCACATCTCTGAGGAGCACCAGGGGACAGGGACAGGGACTCTGACACTAGAGCGGAGTAAAAGATGGAAGTGTGCCCTGGAGAGAACACAGGACTGAGGAGAAAGGGGCTCTACTGCAGAGAGTGTCACTGACTCCTTCGCACACCCTTTTCCTTATGGCGGTCCTGGCCATATGCCAATCAACTAGCAGATGTGTGCCCCAGGAAATTTCAGAGAGAACAAAAATAAGTCATACACACAACAGGATCCTGGATTCTAATAGAAAAAAATATCAGAGTGTGAAAGAAGTGTTTTCTTCCATTGGGCCACTGTTTACTTATTTATTAGGAACATTGTGTTCCATTCTACAATTTAAGGAGAAATACAAGGAAAATGGAAGACAGCCCAGAAAACAACAACAACAACAAAATAAAAAAGATGGTCAACAGGGTTTATGGAGATCATGAAATACGAAACTGAATATGAAAAAAAGTTCATATTAAAGGGAATCTACAATTTTCCCTGAAAATTCTACAATCCTGAAAAGGAATAAGAAAGGCTTTCAAACTGGGGCATGTAGGCCCAAATACTATTCCCACCTTCTCCAATTCCCAAGGTTCCAAGGAAGGTCTGAGTACTTCCCCGTGTCAGTCTCTGTGTTAGTGTGATGGACACAGCAGGGAAATAGGAGTGAACAAAACACATTTGTGCTGGTTTGATAACGAGTTGAGAACGATCAGCAATCGACCACTGGCGATCATAGCTATGAGGGAAATGAAAGCAGGCAGGAGGGAGATGGCATTCAGCCCGACACCTTAGCCAGTCACAGATAAAAGTAGTGCAGCCTAACAGGCAGAGGAGAGCCCAGCAGGAAGGTGGGAGGAAGGGGGCCCTTTGCCCACTGAAGGCACTGGAAGATGACCAATGTGGCTGGGGGACAGAAAGCTCTGGAGACCAGAGGGGTGAAAGGGAGCCAGATCACATGGGGTCTTGTAAGGCACAGGAAGGGATGTTCTTCACACATCAGTAACTTTTTCATAGTAAGACCTGCTGGCCAAGAGGGGTTGAGAATTCCTCTCTTTTCTTCATCTATTACATAGCCCACACAAGGTGCTTTGGTATCTAAAGATGGCTCCTGCCACCAAAAACTTACTGTCATATAAATTACACTTGATTAACAACAACAAAAAAAGCAGATGATAAATGCTGATTGTCTGAGAAGATAAGATACTCACACAGGACAAAACATTTAACCATCAAAGAAGCAATCTGCCTAATTCGCAAAGCTAGTTAGGGGGAGAATCAAATTCAGGTTTCTGACTTCTAGACTAGTCCCTGTGAGTCATGATACCTCATTTCTAGAAAACACAAGGGACACTAAGGGGCAATAGGTGAGCAAGTACCAAAACGGCACAGCATGTTTTATAGGTTCACAGAGGACAGTGAGAAGGAAGCTCTAAAAGGTACACAAGCACTGAGCCAAACATGGTGGGAGTCAAACAGACAGGCAGATCACAGAGGTTTGGGCCTGGTGCAGGGAACATGATGCAACGGGGAGAACATGGACCCACAGATAGATCCAACCCTCCCAATCTCCTAAGCCTTGGTTTCCTCATCTGCAAAACAGAAAGAGGAATATCTGTCTTAGTGTTTTGTGGATGAACAATTAATGGGCAGGGCCACTACTGTCATCAAGATGGCAACACTGGTCAAGCCCAACTTTAGTCCTCCTCACAAGACCAATTAACTAGCAACTATCCATAGATGAGATAGCACTGGGTGCACCCAGAACCCAAGGGTGAGGCTGAAGCAACCCTCCGGACCACAGGACTGAGAAGGACCACATTAGAAGGATAGGAGAGGCTACTCTCTCATCATCTCATCCCTCCCCCAGGCCGGCACAGCACCCTGCTGAGAGAGACCTGGCCTACGGTTTCTCCTGTGAGAAGAGAGCCCAAGGTGGCCTTCCAGCTCCCCAGCATTGCAGAACGCTTCTGAACAGGGCCATTCACGTCTCTGTCATGGGGATCATGGAGGGAATCTATGAAGCCTGACTACTGAGGATCAGATTGGAATGAAGAACAAGGGCAGGGCTTCTAGCAAACAGTGCTTGGATCTCGGTAGACCACGTTCCTCTTTGCAGGAGTGCCCAAGTAGAGATCCCAACCAGCAGCCTTGCCCATCTGTAGAGCCAAGCTGGTGAGCCTCTGCAACTCAAAGAGATATCTGCACCCCCATGATCATGGCAGGATTATTTACAACAGCCAAGTCGTGGAAACAATAGAAGTGTCCATCAACAGATGAATGAATAAAGATAATATGGTGCATATATAAATACAAACACGCACACACACACACACACACAGAATGGAATATCATTAGCCATAGAAAGAAGAAGTCCTGCCATCTGTGACAACACTGATGGACCCTGAAGGCTAAGTGAGAAGTCAAACAGAGAAAGACAAATACTGTATGATCTTGTTAGGCAGGAACAAGGCATGTGTGACAGGAGGATGGACCTTAGATGTACTGCTGGAGAGCCCCGTCTGAAGACCACCACATTCTACCCATCTAGCAGTAGGTTTTGGTTGTGACATCCCAGCAGAGAAAGAGTTAAGTTCATTGTGCTTAGCAGCCATTTGTCCTTATTTGAACTATGTCTCTAAAACAGAAATAATGTTGCAGTTGCCCACTCTTGCAAGCACTTAGAATACCTCCTGGGAAAGAACATGAGTACTTGGCTAATTACTATATAAACCAGGCCTGTCACTCAAATGTTGCCACCCTAGGACCCTCCCAAAAGAAAAAAAATAATAGAAGCCCACACCCCAGAGTGTCTGGGGCCTTTGTCTCTCTTGACTGGCCTGCTCCTCCCTTGGAGTTTTTTTTTTTTTTTTTAATTCTTTGCCCCAGGGGTACAGGTCTGTGAATCATCAGGCTTACATCTTTCACAGCATTCACCAAAGCACAAACCCTCCCCAATGTCCATAACCCATCCACCCTATCCCTACCCTCCCACCCCCCAGTAACCCTCAGTTTGTTTTATGAGNCAGTAAACCTCAGTTTGTTTTGTGAGATTAGGAGTCTCTTATGGTTTGTCTCCTTCCCCATCCCATCTTGTTTCATTATTTTTTCCTTCCTACCCCCCACAACCCCCCACCCTGACTCTCAAGTTCCTCATATCAGAGAAATCATATGATCCTTGGAGTGTATTTTAATAAACTCTGCTCTCCTTTAAAACAGCCAGGTGACTACAGTTAATAGTACTGTATTATACATTTCAAAGTTGCTAAGAAAGTAGATCTTAAAAGCTCTCATCATAAAAAGGAAGCTGTAACTACATGGGGTGATGGCTATTAACTAAACTTACCAGAGTAATCATTCTCCAATAAACACATGCAGGTATGCCAGGCCTTTTAAAAGTTCACGCTAGGCCACTTTGCTTTTACAAAAGACCTACATTAGTACCTGTTTTTGCTAAGTGACAGAAATCTGAAAAGAATTTTCACTTTCATAAAAAAAGTGAAAGCAAAAATAGCATTCAACATCTGTTTTGTAGTGAGCGGCCCTGCCCAGCTCCTTCCTCAGGAACTACACTTGGTATCTCAGCATCAAGCCACCATAGCTTCAAACAGTGTCTGCGAGCATCTGTGCTTTACCTCGATTTATTTATGCATCTATTATGAGATTGGTCCTCAAGTTTCAGGAAAGCCTAGGACAGGTTATTTTTGGAGTATGAAAAGCTCAAAAAAATTTTCCATTTAATTAATGGTAATTGCTTCTTTGCTTTACCCCATTTAGGCTTGTGAAAGGTTTTACATGAACATTTTGCTTTCTGATGGTGGGGGAACCTATATATCAAACCACTGTTGTACATCTTAAACTTACACAGTATTACATGTCAATTATATCTTAATAAAATTGGGGAAAAGGAGTTAACATACATAAAGGACTTAATATGGCAAACAGCAGGTATTCAGATACATGGCATAGATAATATGGCACGATATCAGGTACAGACATCACAGATCTCCAGACCAATAACAGGATGAAAACACAACTGAAAGCTGAACAACAGGAGTGAGAAATGAAGAGACCCCCGTGGCTAAGACTTTAGGTCTAACGTGGCCCATGTGGAGATCAGGCTGGATCAGCAGAGGAAGCCAGAACTGCCTGGGACTAGAAATTCCTACAGGTTTGTATCCTAAAACCAAACAAAGAGCTAGCCTCACAGAAGCTCAAAAAGGAATTAAGTCACATCTGCTCTGATTACACACAGAATTGTTAACACACTTACTGGTTTAGGAATGAAGTGAAAGTTTGAGAGGGCATCCAATTTTAAAAAGAGGGAATCCATCATCTTCTGAATTTCTTTGTGCTCTGGATTTTCTTCTTCTGCTGTTTTTTGCTTAGGAAATAAGTTCAAGAACATCAGACTTAGCAGCTTAATACACATCACAGGACAAAACACAAAGCTCAATAAGGATATGCCCCCATTTCTCATCATCAACGCTTCAGCTTCAAAGACACGTTACAAGGCAGAATCAAAGTTATCAAAACCATGACGGTGCCAGCACCAGCCCAAGAAGCAATGTGCTATGCACTTTAGGAGCTGCAGCACCCCTCCCTCTACAATTCAGAACTTAAAATTTAATTCTCTTGGTATTTATTTCTGTCAAGAACTAAGCCACTCCCACTCAGATGGCTATCATTAAAAGAAAGGGGAGCTGGGTAACAAGGGTTGGATGCTGAGGAACTGGAACTGTTGTACCCTGTTTGCTGGTGACGACGTAAATGGTGCAGTCACAATGGAAATGAATGGGGCAGCTCCTTAAAAAGTGAAACAGAGAACTGCCATATGACCGGGCAATTCCATTCTTAGGTATATACCCAGGAGAATTTAAAAAGAGGTTCTGAAACAAATATAAGTAAACATCTGTTCAGAGCAGCACTATTCCCAACAGTCAAAAAGTAGAAACAACCCAAATGCTCACAACCCCCTTTCCCTCTGCCCATGTTTATTTTAAAAGGCTAAGACTAGGGGCACCTGGGTGGCTCAGTCGTTGAGCGTCTGCGTTTGGCTCAGGTCATGATCCCAGTGTCCTAGGATCAAGCCCTGCATTGGGCTTCCTGCTCAGCGGGAGCCTGCTTCTCCCTCTCCCACTCCCCCTGCTTGCGTTCCCTCTCTGGCTATGTCTCTCTCTCTCTCTGTCAAATAAATAAATACTTTAAAAAAATTAAAAAAAGGCTAAGACTGTTTTTACTTGCTTTTTTTTTTTTTTATTAAAGCATAACAGAACAAAACAAAACACACCAAAAGAAGGAAGCAACTGGCTCTTTGCCTCCACAGCCCTGCTGCCGGAGACGCATCAGGGTCTGTTTCCAATGTCTGTCATTAGAGCCCACCTTCAGCCACATCCAAGCACTCGCCACCACTTCTTTATTTTAACTTAATTCATTTTTTTTTTTATCCTGAACATGTTGTTTGCCTCATCCCAGATACTAATTGCTGTGAAATCATACATATACAACCAGAAGTTCATTCATGTGCTATATACCATCACCTTGCTTACTACCTCCAGGATGGATACCAAACTTCAGAAAATACTCATCATCTTCCCCAGATGACGAACTCTTAATGGAATAGGTCTAGAATTAGCCTAAATTAAGTCCATACTCAAAACCTTGTGAACTGGCTGCTGAATTCTGAGACATAAATAAAACTAATATTTACAGAGTTGGTACCCCTGTCATATTGTATATTTAATTTTTAACTCTCACAGTTACAAAATGCTTTCTGTATTTACTGAATCCTCTCAAAGTGGCCAGGCAATGTTCAATAACATGTTCCTTCAACTACGACTTTGGGTTGCAAAGCAGCCAGGAAGGATTAATTTAAATCTTTCTAGATCTTCAACTTAGCAGTGGCATCAAGGGCACTGATTGCTATTGCTGCTAATGTGACATTAACTAATCAAATCTAGCAGGAATCTTAAATGGCTCTTGCAAATAAAAGTACCATCTCATCCACAAGCACATATTAGCCAAATTCTCAATAAATCAAGTATGAAGGAATAATTCAATCACTATGCTAGTAACAGTATTATTGGAAATAGGACTTTGTCCTACTTAACCAGCTATATTTTAAAGAATCTAAGTGAAAAGAAACAATCAAAAACCACATAACCCACCAGACCAAAAATCTGAATGAATTTCACAGGTAATGTTATATCAATAACTTTTAAAGTATGAATGAAAACTGATTTTAAAATTGCAGGACTACTATAATAATTGCTGGAAAGTTAATAATTAACTGTGGAACAATCAGGGAACCAATAAATAACTGCAAACAAGCTCTCTTACTCCCTCACATTCAGTGGCATAAATACTATAACCTCTCTATTTCTAACACACACTGTCTCACATTTAAATGAGGTGAACCAAGAGCTCAAGATTTATTTCATGAATTTTAGCCATCAGGGTGGAACCAGCAGAGCTGACTTTCTACTTCTCTTTTTTTAAAATAATGATGGCTTTGTCTTCTGAGCTTCCTTACCTGGTTGAGTTTGATGTACTCCTGCTCATAAATTTCAGCAAGGCTCAATTTGCTCTTCTCATGGTCTAACGTTAAACGTTTTTTATATTCATATGCATCCTCTTTAGGTCTTTCTTTACGTACTACATCATCCCAGGCCTGCAATATAAAAGTTGGAAGGAACATAAATTAACAAAATCTATCATTTCATTTTAGGCTCACTTAACTCTTACTCTGGAAAATTTATGGTCAGTCCAGAGTAAGCAGACTATAGCAAAAAAGTAATTAACTTCAACCTGCAAAATGACTATTCAAGTCACAAAAAATAAGTATTATGAAAACCAAGGAGGACATTACTTAATTTTCCTTTTTTTTTTTTTTTTTTAAAGATTTTATTTATTCATTTGACACAGAGAGAGAGATTACAAGTAGGCAGAGAGGCAGGCAGAGAGAGAGGAGGAAGCAGGCTCCCCGCTGAGCAGAGAGCCCGATGTGGGCCTCGATCCCAGGACCCTGGGATCATGACCTGAGCCGAAGGCAGCGGCTTTAACCCACTGAGCCACCCAGGCGCCCTTAATTTTCCTTTTTGTTTTTGTTTTAAATGCATCTTTCTCCTGGTTACCAAATTTAATTCCCCATTTCCCCATCATGGTTTGTTTAAAAGTCAACATTTGGAGTCTGTCTTACTGTATTTCAAATTTAAGGATCATTCATATATAGTACCCATCCTTTAAATTCTTCCTATTTTGAGCAAACATTATACGTGTTTTAAAACCATCCCTTATTGTACATGTCATACGCCCAGGCTTATTCTAAGTTTACAAAATAAGATCAATTCTTTTTTTCTCATGTGATTGATATTTATTAAACACCTGTGTAGCAGACTGTGTAGAGCCCCTGCTTCATATCCCCTGGCCCATCTCTAAGTTCACCTGTAGCTGCAGGGAAACCGTGTCTACACATGCCGACAGCTTTCCATCTCAAGCTGGGACTCTGCTTCTTATCCTGTGGGTTTTCTGGAATGCCAGGGCATCTTGCCTATCTTCGCTTAAGACAGCTCTGAGGTGTCTAGGACTTAACACCTCCAGAGGCAGCTCTCAACCAGTTAAGGACTGAGTTTAGTGGATAAATACTACAACAGATCCATCCCTGGTGGGGTAAATCTGAGACAAATTATACATAGATCCTCAGGGGTCCCCAGCAGGGTTCATTCCCAGTTGCCCGTTGTGACAGTTAATTTCATGTGTTAATTTGATCAGGTGAAGGGATGCCCAGATAGATGGTAAAACATTATATCTGGGTATGTCTATGTGGATGTCTCTGGAAGAGAGCAGTACTGAATTAGAATACTGAGTAAAGAAGATGTCTTCTATTTGGGTAGACATCATCTAATCCATCAAGGGCCCAAACAGAACAAAAAGTGGGAGGGAGGGTGAATCTGCTCTCTGCCTGAGCTGGGACATCCATCTTCTCCTGCCCCTGACATCAGTGCTTCTAGTTTTCAGACCTTTGAACTCAGACTGGAACTTGTATCACCAGCTCCCCTGGTTCTCAGGTCCTGGGATGCAGCATTCCTGGTTTTCTGCTTGTGGACAACAAACCATGGGATTTCTCAACCTTCATCATCACATGCATCCTTTCCTCCTCATCTGAGGTTAGTGAAACACTTTTCAGTATTCGAATTTAATATATCAATTCTGTTTTTGATTATCTTTCTATACTTTTTAAGAGGTTGCTCTAGGGACCTAAGATTGCTTTTTTTTTTTTAATTTATTATTATTATTTGCCCAGGGGTACAGGTCTGTGAATCATCAGGCTTACGCCTTTCACAGCATTCACCATAGCACAAACCCTCCCCAATATCCATAACCCATCCACCCTATCCCTACCCTCCCACCCCTCAGTAACCCTCACTAAGATTGATTCTTAAATAAAAACTTTGCTAGGTTTTAAACACTTGAAAAAAATAAACCTTTTATTTGTCCCAGCAGATACTGTGCCCAGATGAAGGGTCCCAAGTATGATCACATCAGGTCAAAAACAGTCCCCATATCTGTCACCCTCCACCAGCTTCACCAGGCACCACCAGACAGGTGAACAAGCGGCAAGGAACACCAGCAGGGGCTCTGGCTGCCCCCTTCTCCTCATGCACAACTGCCCATCTTTCCAGAACACTAGTCAAAGGCAGCGTCTCACGCAACAAAAGAAACAAAAAAAAGATGATAGTGTAGACTTAATGGGAGACTTCAGGGTAGATTTAGGACTTTAAATGAAGAATTGATACAAACAAAATTTCTATGAAAACAGAGAAGAGTGATGGTCCCAAAATAGTCTCATATTATTTCTAAAAATTTCAATGAATTTTAAATTAAGTTAAATTTCATTCTTACTGACCTGATCTCTTATCCTCTGCTTAATGATATCTTCCAGTTGAAGGGTGGTTTCCTCTGTGATCACAGGGGCTAAAGGAAATATAACATGACTCATTAGGTAGATATAAACTAGACCAGTGGTCCTCAAAGGGTGATTATTGAACCAGCAGCATCAACACCTGGGAACTTGTTAGAAATGTGAATTCTTGGGTTCTACCGCATACCTCCTGAATTGGAAAGTTGGGGAGGGGAGAGAGCCACCCTACCTGTGTTTAAGTAGCCCTTCTGATGCTCTCTCCAGTTTGAGAACCACAAAAACTAGAGAATATCTGGTAATAAACACTAATACTTTTAGTCCATGCACCTGGACACTCTTTTTTATTCTCTCTAGAACTGAATAAAATGAAAATTCATTTTGACTTCATAGGTACAAGAAAGAATTTGATGAGATGACTAGGATTTCTGGCCAGAGTACACAATTTAATCAGTGGACAATGACACTAAACATTTTACAAAGATCACTAGCAGAAATCATTACAGATTACATGTTGGGGTACCCTATAGGCACTAATTAGCATATTAATAATTCCTGGGTGAATTAATAGTACTGTGGCTATATAAGAGAATGTCTTATTTCTTAGAAGATAAATGTACTTAGTACGTAGGAGTGAAGTGTCATGATATTGGTAAATTACTTTCAGATAAATCAGGCGAAAAAAGCACACATACGCGATCACATACGTACACAAGGCAGGGAAAGCAAATATGGCAAAATGTTAACTGGTGAATCCACCTGAATGACACTGATATGTTTGCAGTACTATTTTTTCAACTTTTCAGTATGTTTACAAGTTTTTAAAATAAGAAGTTGGGGGGAAATGAATAAAACCTCGACTCTTTCTATGAAATAGAACTGCAGAAAATGCATGGAAACACACACTTGCAGGGGTCTGGGGGGCTTACGTACCCATGCGGACTGCGTGGTCAAAGTGCAAAGTCTCCTCTAGGAGGCTGTTCTCTGGGCGTTTCTGAGCTGTCACTTCCCCTTGAAGCTGCCAAGGTTTTTTTTCCAATAACTCTTTTTCTAAAGATGCAATTTTTTCATTCATCTAAGAAAGAGACAAAAAGTTATTACACATTCAGGTAACAAAATCAGGCTTATGACTAAATAAAAGCAACTAACATCTTTACAAACACAAAAACAAGAAACACGTTATTCCTCAATACATTTGTTTTGTTCTTGCCACCATTTTATTATTAACCAACAGTGACTGCCTATTCCTGACAGCTGAGGTTGGATAGGAGCTGCAAATGACCTCTTTTCCCTCCCTGATTTGAAATGTCATGTTTATAATATACCGAATTCCCCTAGAAGAAGAATTTGGGTAGATTTCTGGGTTCTATTCCAGTCTAATGATCTATCTATTCACAAGCCACAAACAACTTTAATTATTAAAGCTAGCCTTCTCAGCTGCTGTACTGAATTCTTGTATTTTTCCTAATAGTTTTCAATTTATCTGCTTAGGTTTTTCCAGTATTTTTTGCAAATATTAACACTCACTTCAGTTTTTCTTACCTCTTATCTTTCTCTTTTGTAGTTGCACTAACACTTATACAAGGACGTTAAATAACAGTGGTAATGGTAATTGTGGGGCGCCTGGGTGGCTCAGTGGGTTAAGGCCGCTGCCTTCGGCTCAGGTCATGATCCCAGGGTCCTGGGATCGAGGCCCGCATCGGGCTCTCTGCTCGGCGGGGAGCCTGCTTTCTCCTCTCTCCTCTCTCTCTGCCTGCCTCTCTGCCTACTTGTAGTCTCTCTCTCTGTGTCAAATGAATAAATAAAATCTTTAAAAAAAAAATGGTAATTGTGGACATTTTGTCTTAGTCTTCATTTTAAAGGGATATTTCTAGACTTTCACTACTAAGCAGGACAGCACCTTTTGGCTAGATGTGTTTCTATTTCACTACAAGTGAAAATTAGGAATGGATACTGAATTTCATCAAATGTCGTTTTGACATATGAGAAAAGAACCATATGGTTTTCTCCTTACTCTGGTAAAAATAAGAATTACATTAATAGATTTTCTAAACCTGAATCAAGAAAATGAGGTCCATTTGGTTGTGGTGGTGTTAGTCTTTCATTGTGTTATTTCAGATATTTAAATGAAACTGTGTGTAAGTGTTTTAATGACATGTTTGGCTATCATGTTGTAATAGCTTCACAAGAAACAAAGTTTGGAAGCTTTACTCTTTATATGTGGGAATTGATTAAACAAAATTCAGTGGTATTTCTCGAAAGCTTGATAGCCTGACATAATTCTCCAGTAAAACTAAACCTGTTTATTTGTTTTGTTTTGTTTTGTTTTTTTTGAGAAGACACAGGGAGATTAGGACACTAACTCAATGGAATTTCATATTTTCTTTCCCAATGCTTCCCAACTCCCTCCTTTAAATCTCCTCTCTCTTCTGACAATCATGGATTTAACTCAGATTGTCTTTTTCTAATTATTTTGATATCCTTGATATATTTATTTGCCTAGTCTCATTTCTAATTGTGTGATATAGTTTTATTGTGGTTAAATGGTAAAGACAAATAATTGGAGCCAAGCTATATCTATTATTTGCAAATAACACTTCATTTGTCTAAAATCATATCACAAGGAAAACATTTTGATCAACTGGAAGATGTGTTTGAGATGGCATTAATTAACATTCAGACTATGGGATCCATGTACAGAATATCTCAAAGAAGCAGTATCCTTCTGAGCAGCTGAAACAGCTATAAAGAGAAGTTCACAGGACAGCTAATTAAAAAAAAAATGCCACTAGATATAAAGAAACCAGAGACAGAGGAAAAAACAGGTTTTTACACAAATTGAAAGCCACAGGTTGGGAAATGCAGCACTGATTTTTGCAATCAGCTACCTACCACATGGGCATCTCTATACAGTGTCTGGTGGGGAGCGGCAGCAAGATTTTTGTTTTGTTTTTAAGGGGTAATTAAGTATTCCACCAAGAACAGAGCAGATTAGCTATGAATCCCACAGTCCTGGTAAACATATAAAAAATTCCTTAAATTCCCAATTCTTACCTTTTCCTGTCTTTTTTCAAAAGAGGATTTAACTTCATCAGAATCTTTGTGTACATTTAAGATATGCGTATCCTCACTTTCTTCATCATCTGGCAAAGCAAAGGTCACTCTTTTCGAGGTTTCTTTATGTTGTTTACTGTCTTCACTTTCTTCAAGTTCATTATCTTCATCACTATAGTACCAAAACACTTATGAAGGGATAATACACTATTTTTCATTAGGAAAACAAAACCATTCTCTAGTAATTAAAGATGTTTTGTATACCTAATACAAACAGAATTCCAAAGTCATTCAGTTACTAAGGAACAGAAGGTATTATTTAGGTGAAATAGAACAAAAAGTGTACAACATATAAAAAATAAATTATTCTTCAATCTATAATACAAATGTATCTCATAATAATAAAAGTAGGGTATTTTTAGTTTGACTGCCACTGCCAGGGATATTTATCTTCATTAGATGATATCTAAAGGCCCTTTAAACTCAGGGACTTTCTTCTGGCTACCCTGAGACTATCTGATCTTAGAGAAAGAATTTCTTACGACAAACGTATTTGACAACTATTGAGTACACACATATAATTGGACTGTTCTAAGTTACAGTGTAAAGGATTCAAAATACTTACATTTCGGAAATGCTCTCTTCTCCTTCTTCAACAGCAATTTCTTCCTCTTCTTCATCTGAACCCAGTTCATAGTCATGAACACTTGCCAGGTCTTCATCACTTTCAACTGGATCAAAGAAGTCCTTGTATTTCAGGTTTCTGGAACTTTTACCTGACTAAAGTAAAAAGACTTTTCAAACTTTCAGTTAAGAACAGAAGAACACATTAAATCATGCATATATGTGTATGCAATATTACATGTGGGGAACTGGTAACTGAAAACACTACCATACAACTCTAAGGGCTACTAGACTGTAAAAAACTGGAAGGAAGCATAGACTTATTTATAACTGATAAGACAACGTACAACATTCCTAACTCTAAAGCTTCTAACTATAATTATTTCCAAAATATACCTGCCTGAAGTATACAAATGCCTTCCTCTCTATTACTTAGTGTTTGGTGGAATACGTTTGAGGGAAATTCTGAATACCACTAATATGTGTGATTATGGTTCTTAATGTTACAAAACAAGTATTCTGTGATAAGGAAATGATGGCTTTGGTTTAATTTTTCTAGTCCATTGTTTTCAACTGATCTAAATATTTCATTTACACCCTGGTGAGTTTTGAGGTATTTTAAACCACTTCTCAAGAAATAGAACAAAATCTAATTTATGGAGGTAGAAAGTCTCTTCTCTCAAAACTTTACCTTAGGTTTCTGACTTCCAAGCAGTTCTCCCTCATCTTCATCAGAATCAATGTCTTCAAAAAAATCAATGTCTTCCTCTTCCTCATCATTTTTTTGTTCCTCTTCCTTTTCCATGTTTTCTAAAAAGGTCTCCATTTCAGATAGTTTGAAAAATTTATCATCTACTATGGACTTCTCTCTTGGTTTCCTAGGCACTTTGTCTTGCACCTTGCTCTGCTGCTCCAATTTGCTGATATCAAAATCAAGATCAGAATCCTCATCACTGAAAACTGGACTTTTTCTCAGATCAACTTTGCTCAAGTTTTTAGCTCTCCCATACACTTTAGGATCATCACCACTCAGGTCAGCCACTTCCTCCTCCTCCAGGTCTTGTTTGAGGGGCTCCTGACCATCCGACTCCACCTCTGAGCCATCCTGTTCTTCGTTCTCTGGAAGAAGACTGATGTCTTCGTCTTTAATGGTTTTACTAATTGCATTCTGGAAGTACTGTAAAATTGGTTCATTTTGCAATTCTAGTTGTTGCCAAATCTGCTCATCATCAAAATTGTCTATCACCAGTTTTTTTAACGGACTTCCATGGATCCTGTCATTCTCTAATATTTTATTAAAATCATAAAGTACTTTTGTTAACGAAGTGAAGTTCGATGCCAATTCATCTTGAATCCTATTAAGGGAGCACAGGGAGGGAGTTTAAAGAGATTTATAATTATAGGCAATAATTTCACAGCACTGTGAATTAAAAGGAGAAAGAAGCCCAACTCTTGTGCAAAATCAAACTTGAATGAAATATCAATTTTAAGTGTAGATTCTGGCCCCTAAGAGTATATTATCTTGCTGAGGAGCCACATTAATATATAACTAAGTCTGTGATCTGCTATATGGATTTTAGGTAGGGACATTATTACACATCTCTTTGCCTAAAGATATATAGTGAATCTTAGCCTTAAATGCCAACTCAGCTATATGATATGCCACTCCATTCGGTCAGCCAATGCTTAACACCTGCTTTGGCTCAAGAGTGCTCAGAGAAGGGCGCCTGGGTGGCTCAGTGGGTTAAAGCCTCTGCTTTCGGCTCAGGTCATGATCTCAGGGTCCTGGGATCGAGGCCCGCTTCGGGCTCCCTGCTCAGTGGGGAGCCTGCTTCCCTCCCCCCTCTCTGCCTGCCTCTCTGCCTCCTTGTGATCTCTCTCCCTCTGTGAAATAAATAAAATCTTTAAAAAAAAAAAAAGAGTGCTCAGAGAATATATCTGAAGATCTGACATCTGAAACGAGACCTGGGGCGCCTGGGTGGCTCAGTGGGTTAAAGCCTCTGCTTTCGGCTCAGGTCATGATCTCAGCATCCTGGGATCGAGGCCTGCATCGGGCTCTCTGCTCAGCAGGGAGCCTGCTTCCTCCTCTCCCTGTCTCTCTGCCTGCCTCTCTGCCTACTTGTAATCTCTCTCTCTGTGTCAAATAAATAAATAAAAAATCTTGAAATGAGACCTGAATATTAGGAGACAGTCTTACAAAGAGTTGAAACATATATTTCAAGCAGAAAAAACAGCAAGAACAAATTTCGTACAATGGAAATGAACTTGGTGAGTTTGAGGAACAGAAATGCCAACATCAGGGCACCTGGGTGGTTCAGGTCATGATCCCAGGGTCCTGGGATGGAGCCCCGAATTGGGCTCCCTGCTCAGTGGGAAGCCTGCTTCTCCTTCTCCCACTCCCCCTGCTATCTCCTCTTTCGCTGTCTCTCTCTCTCTGTGTCAAATAAATAAATAAAATCTTAAAAAAAAAAAAAAAAGGAAAAAAAAAAAAAAAGAAATGCCAGCATGTCTGGAGTGTAGTGAAGGAGCCAGAAGGCCAAGGAGGTAGATGGGAGCTGTACCATGCTGGGCTCAGAGGTAAGAGTTTGCTGTTTTAAGTGTAAAGAGAAGCCATCAACAGATTTTAAGCAAAGGAGCAAAATAATGTAATTTTCACTTTGGAAAGATGGCCAGCGGAGGAAAAGAAACTAAAGTACAGTGATTAGGTTGACACAGTCATCCAGGCAAAGGATGACAACTGTGTAGGGGTTAGGGCAGCAGATACTGTGACAGGCAGTCAAATTTAGAATATAGTTTGAAGACAGAACCGACAGAATTTGCTGATGAATTAGAAGTAGAAATGAGAAAAAAGGAAGATACCAAGGAAGCAGCTTAGTTATATGTCTGAACGACTGAAAAAACAGAGGAGCCGTTTAATGAGCTAGGGAAGGCAGGTGCATGTGTAAAAGACTTCAGGGAGGGCAGAGTATAAGGGAGTAAACAGAAACCACAGGTCATTTTATTTATTTATTTATTTTTATTTTATTTTGACAGAGAGGGATCACAAGTAGGCAGAAAGGCAGGCAGAGAGAGAGGAGGAAGCAGGCTCCCTGCTGAGCAGAGAGCCCGATGCGGGCCTCGATCCCAGGACCCTGAGATCATGACCTGAGCCGAAGGCAGAGGCTTTAACCCACTGAGCCACCCAGGCGCCCCACAGGTCATTTTAGACATAAGAAATTCGAGAATCTGAGAGCGAATGTGGCTGGAGTTCAAGGGAAAGGGGTGTGAGGACACAAATCTAAGAGCCACACTTTCATAGATCATACTTTAAGTCCTTCAACAAAATACGAGAAGCTTGTGTTAGGAAGAGAGATTAAGTCCTAATTCTCAAGAAGCTCGTCGTGGGGGGGGGGGCTAGACAGGCAAACAACAAATCTAATCCTTTCAGTAAAGATGAGTGAGTAAGCACTGGGTGGTTTGGGAGCATGTTGGAGAAAAGAGCAACCCATCTTAGTGGCCGCGCACCTGTGTGTGAAGAGTGGGCTGGGGGCGGTGCGTAAGACTCAATGGAAGTCTCCGGGAGTTAATCATTGAGCTTAGTTTGGTTAGTACACGACTGGGAGATCTGCACTGTACAGCACGTAACAATTTAAAATTTTCTGATAGGCTAGGGGAGCGTAACTGTCTGAAACCTGGGGGAAACAGATGTACGCTTTCCTTTACCTTCCCCCTACTCCAGAATCTGCTGGCAGGCCGCGCCCACGTGAGACCTGGGCCGCACCCCGACCCCGGATTCCGTTCACTTACGTGAGAAAGCACTCTGGCTGGCCGGTGGCTTTACCAACCTCCTTCAGACACCGTTCCAGGGTCCGCCGACGCCAGACCCGCGGGGCCATTACGGTCTGCAACTCGGGACACAGCGCCTCCTGCACAGGAAAAAGGCCGCCGGGAAACCGCGCCACAACGACGCGCCTCGCGCAACCTGAGCCCTGGAGGCAAAGGTTCCGTGGCGTACAAGTTCCGGACCCACCCCGCCTGCCAGAGCCAATGGCAGCGCATGAAATTTCACGGGGCCATTGGTCAGTTCTAGTGCCTTGAACTTTGTCTAACCTTTCTGTTTTGTATTCCTGAGGGGTGGGGAGGTGTCCTTCGTTTAAGTTTCTGCTTCAGATGCACTGGGTGCCTTCAAAACGTAAAATAAGAACAAGCCCACCCGCCGCACTACAGGAACGCAGCAACGCTTGCCACGCCCCCTAGCCTCGTAGGCCCCGCCCCCGGCCGCGTTGACTCGCCCCTCGACCGAGCTCCTTTCCCCGCGTGAAGCACTCCGGGGTTCAGTGGGTCACTTTCCAAAATGGCGCGCATGTTGAAGACGGCGGCGGCGACAGTGGCGACGGTGGCGGCGGCGGCGGCGGCGGTGGCGGCCGAGAGCGCAGTAGGTGAATACCCAGCGCGGTCGGGGCTCCCTCGGCGGGGCGCGCGCGCGCGGGACGCGAGGTCGGAGGCTGGCGGCGGGTGGTCAGGGCATCCCAGTCCCCTGCGCTCTGTCCCCCGGTCACCTCCTTCAGGCAGGAGGTATCTCCCGGGAGCGCTTCAGGTTAGCGTGGCGGCTCCGCATACGATTCTCACGGTCACCTTCGGAGGTGTGTGCGGTTGACATTGCCCCTCTTTTTAGGTGGCCCCAGAGAGGCGAGGGGCCTGCCCAAGGTAAGATACAAACAGCGCCTTAGCTCACACACAATTGCAAGTAACCCTTTGCAAAAAAAAAAAAAAAAAGATAAGAAAAATAGGACAAAAAGTCATCTCTTAATATCTCTTAGAAAGCCATCTGTTAGAATGTATATATTGATCATAAAACATACACTAAAGATATTCAAAGTTGAGAATCAAAAGAATGATAAATATTTCAGAGGAAAGAGAAAATCAACATCATGGTTTAATAACATCAACTTTGATGTCAGACAGACCTGGGCTTGAGGCCTAGCTTAGTGTGACCTTGAAGAAATTACTTAATCAGGCCTATTTTCCTTGTCTGCAAATGGGAAAATAATATTGTCCGATGCACAGAGTTATGGTGAAGATTGAAGTGCTGACTGAACTATTACTGTTATTTCTATTTTATGGCCATGAGAATAGGCCATAGAGCTAGGGTCACACGTGATGTACTCCCATTTCAGAATTCAGAATTCATGATTTCACAGTTTGCTTAGGCAAGATTATAGACTTAGGCAAGCTTTCAGGGTGATATTGTTGCATAACTCTAACAATGAAATAAAGCCATTGGTTATTTACTGGTAATGAGGTCAAATCAACAAGATGGTACATCATGGTATGCCATAGGATTCAGTTCTCTACCATTGGTAAATCCCAGCAGTATGGAGAATGCCTAGAGACTAGGGCATACCTGCCCTGGGGATAATAACCAGCCTATACAGTTCTTGAAAGACAGAATTTTTACAGTTTCCACTTCTATATGATATTAAAAGGACTTCTCAAGTTAAAACAGTAGTCATGAGCAGTGTGGGTGAGTTAGAGGGTTACTATAAACAACTAATTTTAACTTGAAAAAGTTGTAAGTCACTATTCATGTATCAAAAAGCAAAAAGAAGAATAGACCTATAACACCTTCCAGCAGCATTATTCCACCAGAGTGTCAGTAGTCACTAAATACTGAAATACTACCAAAGATCTTCTAAAATCACAGCCCACACCATAAGTTTCACAGAGTAAAAGGAGTGTAGTCTCCTTGTGATAAAAAGTAATAACTTGTGGATTGGTGAAATGATGCAGGAAATACAGAAATACTATGTGTGCCAAAACATTAATATAAGTAATACAAGTAATCTTCACTGTTTGAGAAAGATTTTTAATGTAAGTCTAGTATCATATATAGGGTAGGTGCACAGTCTAGTATCATATACAGGGTAGGTAGTATATCTAGGGTAGGTAATGTAAGTCTAGTATCATATATAGGGTTGGTGCATATATAGCATAGTAATACAAGTAATACAAGTAGTCTTTAGTGTTTGAGAAAGATTTTTAATGTAAGTCTAGTATCATAGCTGTCTTTTATTGTGGTTAAATATACATAACATAAAATTTGCCATTTTAAATGTATTTAGGTGTACAGTTCAGGGGCATTAAATAAGTTGACCCTTGAACAACACAGGTTTGAACTGCGTGGATCCTGTTATGCTCACAATTTTGCAGTAAAGTACTGTAGATATATTTTCTCTTATGATTTTCTTAACATTTTCTTTTCTCTAGCTTACTTTGTTATAAGAATATAGCATAATATTAAATAAAACATGCAAAATATGTGTTAGTGAACTCTATGTTGTAAGACTTCTGGTCAACAGTTAAGATTTTGGGTAGTTATTTGTGGATTTTTGTCTGTGTTGGGGGTTGGCACTCTTAACCCCCCATTTTGTTCAAGAGTCAACTGTCTATTCATATTGTTCATCCATCACCGCCATCCACCTCCAGAACTTTTTCATCATCCCAACCTGACCCTCTGTACCCATTCAACAATAACCCCCATCATCCTCTACCCCCAATCCATGGTAACCATTATTCTACTTTTTATGAATTTGACTACTCCAGGTGCTGTACATATGTGGAATTATACAGTATTTGTCCTTTCGTGAGTAGCTGTTTCTCTTGCATGTTTTTAAAGTTCATCCATGTTGTACCATGTGTCAGAACTTCATTCCTTTTTAAGGTTGAATAATAGTCCATTGTATGTGTACACCACATTTTATTTTTTCATCTGTCAATGGACACTTAGATTATTTCCAGATTTTGGCTATTGTGCATAATACATCTATGAACATGGATATATAAATATATCCTTGAAGCCCTATTTTTCGTTCTTTTGGATACATACCCAGAAGTGGGATCACTGGACAATGTGGTAATCTTATGTTAGGACCCCACCTTTAAGGAACATAGTACTTCACAGAAAAACAGGAGAAGCTCAGAAAAATGAATCCTAATTAAGCACACACAATAAGTTCCAATTTGGCTTGGAAAGGATTGACTTCATGAAAAAAGGTAGTTTTGAAAATAGAAGATGATACTGATAGGAGATAACAGTGGGCAAGTTATAGGACTGTGAGGAGAGATTCACTTTTATTATGGAGGCATATGTAAGTGGGATAACAAAAATGTGGTGTGTTTACTGACTGTGATGAGTAAAAAGTTATTCCTACCAGAGTTTTAAACAGGTTGAAAATGTGTATATGGTGCTGTGGGGAATTCACTGGTTGAATGCTGAAAATATATGGGCTTCTTACCAAACAACTTGAAGGCACATCTAATGAATGCCTTTCTAAGTATGTTATGTCTCCTCAAATAAGATACACAAAAGTTCAGACTTGAAAACTTATTATATTTTCTAAAATTAGATTGCTTAAAATTTGCATAACTTTGCAAATATAAAAGAAAACATTGAATTGTGCACTTCAAATGAGGGAACCTTATAGTATGTAAAATTATAGGAAGACCTTATTACATGTGACTATTAGACCTGTTAGGAAGACCTTATTCGAACTTAACATAATTTCTTTTAAACAGTAAGTACCCTTAATGCATTTGAGTATAGACCCTTGCAGCTGAGCCTTTACTTGTTTGGAGCCAGTGTTTGGAAAGACTGGTCTGAGATAAATGCAATCTGTTATTTTTAAGTCAAGGCACTGAAAGTATTTAGTAGGAGCCAATATTGAGGGAAAGATAGGAATCAGAGTTAACATACACACCAGCTTTGGTAACGTATCTATTTCTGATATATCAGATTCCTGATTTGTAGAAGTCGTTTGTTTCTTAAATGTGTAGATACTCATCTTTACAATCCTGTTGGGTTTTAATACCCTGTTTTTATTTTTTTAAAAGATTTATTTATTTGAGAGAGAGAGAGAGAGCACATGCAAGCAGAGGGGAGGGGCAGAGGGAGAGGGAGAGAGAAAAGTACCCCTTTATTCCATGTTTCCTGCCCCAGTTTGCTTAGTCTACAGAACTGCACTTTAAACTTTTAGCTAAAGTTATCCCATTGTTGTTGTTGTTGTTTTAAGGTTAATTCACATAATGTAACATTTTGAAATATATAAGTTATCAGCACTTACTACATTAACCATGTTGTTTAACCGTAGTCTTTATTTAATTCCAAGACATTTTCATCACCCCAAAGGGAAATCTTGTGCCAGTTAAGCAATCACTCCCCATTCCCACCTCTGTCCAGCCCTTGGCAACCACTATTTTTGCTTCTTGTCTCTATGGACTTACCCATTCTGGATATTTCCTATAAATATATGACCTTTTATGTTTGGCTACTGTCATTTAGCATAATGCTGTTACTTAGTATAGTGTTTTCAAGGTTCATCCATGTTGTATCATTGCTTCATATCCTCTTTATGGATAATATTCCACTGTATGTAGCTATTGGGAATAGTGCTGTCATGAAAATTTGTGTATGAGTTTTTGTTTTTAGTACATGTTTTCAATTATTTTAGGTACCTAGGAGTGGAATTTCTGAGTCACATGCTAATTGTATATGTAATTTTCTGAGTTTTCCAAACTGTTTCATGGCAGCTCTATCATATTACATTATTACCAGCAATGTACAGGGATTCCAGTTTTTCCACATCCTCATCAACACTTTCAATTGTGGATGTGAAGTGGTATCCTATTGTATTTTTGATTTGCCTTTCCCTAATGGCTGATGATATTGAGTATCTTATGTGCTTTTTGACTATTTTTATGTTCTTAACCCTTCATTTTTTTTGTTTCTTTATTCAAGTAATCTCTACACCCAGTGTGGGGCTTGACCTCATGACCCCGAGATCAAGAGCCTCATGCTCTACCAACTGAGCTAGCCAAGTGCCCCTCTTAACCCTTCATTTTAAAGAAGTTGAATTACTGAATTCTCACCATTATCACTGGATTTATCTTTGTTCTATTCCCAGAGATCAAATAAAATCAATAAAGTGGTATTTTTTTTCTGAAGCTACTTGACATTTCTAGAGATAAGATAAACCTGTAACCGCAAAGTCTTGACTATTACATTATATGAAGATGTTATTATCTTTCTATTTTCCTAACATATAACGACGATTTTGTGTTAAAAGAAAAAGAACTGGTCATCCTAATAACTCTTTCCTCTTCTCGCATTTCCAAACGATAACATGATTATGAAGAAAGGTAGACCATAAGGAGACTTCCAATAACATGAGTAGCTTGGGCAACCTTTTCAGCGTCAGAGGTTTTGGAATGTCCCCCAACAAACTGGAACAGTATATAAAACTTCACCTTCACTTGGACATCTTATAATTTGTTCCTTTGGTATTCCTATATGTTCCATTGCTAGTAATAGGATGCCTGCCGAAGAACCACCAGCTGCCCCAATTCGTGTAGGGATAACACTGATAAGAGAATTCAGAAATACCTCGACTCAATATTTGATACCCTTAAGATTTACAGAGCAAATGACTTCTTTTGATGTGCAATTTACTCTAAAGATCATTGGCCTTACCTACCATGTTTTTTTTTTTTAACACAAATACATTCTGTATTGAATTTTCACTGCAAAATGCACAGATAGTAGAGATGTAAAGAAAGAACAGAAGAGCAGTTTGACCGGTGATTTTGTTGGTTGTTAGCGTTTTTAAATTCACCACCACCATGCTCTTGAGATAGTTTCTTGGTCTCCATAGATTACCCAGCATACCACTCAGCAAATGGTCACTGTATATCAATAACAATGAAAATGGCTGAATTTACTGCGCATCTATTATGTAATGTCTGGCACCGTATTATATTTTTTACACCAAATATCTAATCTTTACAGCAAACTTAACAAGATAGATACTTAGTGAGTAGTACCATGTAACAGGTGACACACACACCTTAAGCTGAGACAAAAGAGCATTCATTGAGCCTGAAAGAGGGAGAGATATTCCCAGGACAAGGTGATAAGCCCTGCACAGGCCGTGTGGCCTCTTCTCTCTTGGTAAGGAAGTTTTCATCCTTATGCGGTTGAGTGGGCGATTGAAAGACTACACACAAGACTGCCTTTCCCCACAAGGTTTGTGGTCTTAAATAGTGTCATTTTAATTTCCTCATTATCAATAATTTCAGTAAAGGGGAATTAATTATTTGTTAGCTGGAGCTCTGTGGTACTAAGTACTGTTTAATGTATTTTCCATTAAGAACTAAATCTAATTGTTGAGAATAAGTATGCTTCAATTTGCCATTTTGTACCTTTTTTATTAACTGATATAGTTTTACAAGATTATTTTTAGACCTCGTATATGTATATAGTTTTCATTCTGGAGAGAATCTGGCTCTTAAAATCCAGTGTATTGGGGACTGGGGAAACAGTAATCCACAGGGAGAACACATAATAAATCTCTTCCATTTCTAAATGAAAGGGATTTCTTCACATTCTGAAGCAGTTCTACTTCCAGTTCTTCAAAATTATAAAAAGAAACAGTTTTTAAAAATCTGATCTCAGAAGGAATTCTCAGAAGTTTAAGTACCCTCTTAATTTTTGCTTGTTTTTCTCCCAAAGATGACATTTTTCTTAGTAATCATTCAAAAAAAATCACACTAAAAAGCACTGTAATGGTCGTGACTTTAATACATAATACTATAAGACAAAAAATCAGTTATAAGTAGGAAGAAAATTACTTGTTCTCATCATCGAATGTGTGTTGTTTCACTATTACATTCAGACTTACCTCTTGTGAAATGCAGAGGATAGCAAGTAATTTCTTAATGCTGTGCAGTTGTCCTTTAAGTGTTATCAATGAATAAATTATCATGAAAATGCATCTTTGTTTTAAATCCAAAAAGCTCAGAATTTTTTGATTCTAGACAGTCGTTTCAGAGCAGAGTAATTTTGACATAGTTTTTCCTGATTTAATTTCAGTAATTAAAACCAGAATAGGTATATAGTTGATTTTATATGTATTATGAATTTAGTTTTTTTTAATTATTTTTTATTATGTTATGTTAGTCACCATACAGTACGTCATTAGTTTTTGATGTAGTGTTCCAAGATTTGTTTACATATAACACCCAGTGCTCCAGGCAATACGTGCCCTCCTTAATACCCACCACCAGGCTCACCCATCTGCTACCCCCCCCCAAAACCCTCAGTTTATTTCTCAGAGTCCACAATGTCTCATGGTTCATCTCCCCTCCGATTTCACCCGCTTCATTTTTCCCTTCCTTCTCCTAATGTCCTCCATGCTATTCCTTATGTTCCACAAGTAAGTGAAACCATATGATAATTGACTTTCTCTGCTTTACCTATTTAACTCAGCATAATCTCCTCTAGTCCCATCCATGTTGATGCAAAAGTTGAGTATTCCCCTTTTCTGATGGCTGAGTAATATTCCATTATAGACATGAACAGACACTTCTGCAATGAAGACACACAAATGGCTAACAAACACATGAAAAAATGTTCATCATCATTAACCATCAGGGAAATTCAAATTAAAACCACATTGAGATACCACCTTACACCCGTTAGAATGGCAAAAATTAATAAGGCAAGAAACAACAAATGTTGGAGAAGATACGGAGAAGGGGGAACCCTCTTACACTGTTGGTGGGAATGTATTTAGTTTTTTAAAAAATTGATTTTATAAATCCATTAATTCTCAAAAGAAGGATATCAATGGCTATTCCATTTTTCAGGGCTTTTTTCCAGACTTCAGACTCCAGTTCCAAAAGTAAGAACTTTTTCCACATCACAATCCTCGCTTCAAGAGGCAGCTCCTGTGTGGAAGCTGGGTCGACTCAATCATGTAGCAATTGCAGTGCCAGACTTGGACAAAGCCTCGGCATTTTATAAGAATGTTCTGGGGGCCCAGGTAAGTGAGGCGGTCCCTGCTCCTGAGCATGGAGTGTCTGTTGTTTTTGTCAACCTGGGAAACACGAAGGTGGAGCTGCTTCATCCATTGGGAAAAGACAGTCCAGTTGCAGGTTTTCTGCAGAAAAACAAGGCTGGAGGAATGCACCATATCTGCATTGAGGTATTTTATTTCAATGTTTGGTGTTTCAAATTTCTCTTTTGCAAAATGTCTTTTACTCTTTAAGACTACATATTGTCACTGTCATCAGAAGCTGGTATTAAGTTCTTTAAAGGAACTGGTATTATTGGTCTTACTCAAAAATGGATCTGTGGCTATATTCTCTTTCCCTCTAGAAAACTAAATAATAATAATAATATATATATTATTGATTTAATAGCCACAACAAAGGCCACCAAAGCTGGCCAAAACAGATTTGCATCTTTGCTATAGTATTTACTGATTATACATAACCTCCCATGTAATAGGAATACAGCTGCTTTCACTACCACAAGGCAATTAGAAGAAGAAGGTGAAAAGACTTTATAGAGTAAGAATTTCCATATACATGTTAAGTATTCTTATAATTATTTTCTGCTCTTAAAATTCTAATAACTTGTTCCTTAATACAAAAGCAATGCATTTTCAATTACTGACCGTGATTTTTAAGACCTTTCAATTGCATCTACTTACAATTCCCCAAAAAAACTTGAAATGTTAGATAAGAACATTCTCATTAGAGAGCCTGTATCTGTAGATATTCATGTTCAGATAACTGCCTTTTGTAATATCAGCAATACTAATTATGCTTCAGTTTAAATTATTTTGATAGAACAATTCTTTTGATAGAAAGAATGGCATAATTAATTGGTAGGTCTCATTATTAATCTAGAGGAGAAGGGGGTTGATTCTAGAGGGAATTCAAGGATTTATTCAGTTCATTTTGCAAACATATTTGAGAACATACAGTGTCTACTCCACTGAGTAGTGGGATTCAGCAATGGAGAAGAAACAGACCATGCACACAGTGAGGTGGGGCAGCTATTTAAACAGGCTATTACAGTATACTATGATAAAGCAGAATTAATATACGTCTTCTCAGTAACATCAATAAGGGAAAGATTGCTCCTGGCCAGCGGAGGAGGTGAGAAGGCATCACAAGGCATGAGTTGTAATGAATGTGAACAAATTCCCCAAATCAACAAGAGGAGAAAGGTATTCCAGGCAGAGGGAATAGCATCTGCAAAGGAATAGTTATACTAACAAGTCACATTGAATCCTATGGCAGTATATGAAGTACTTAATATGTACTGTTTTCTTTAATTTTCACAGCTACTCTATGAACCGTTCTACTCACCTTTGACAGTTAACTTGCCCATAGTCAAATTAGTAGTAAGTGGGAAGGCTGAGGGTCAAACCCAGATTTGTTCTGATTCCAGGATCTGCACTGTTAGCTGTGGTACCAGATTGCCTTCATTATATTGTCTAAGTTTAAAATTTGAGGCAGGGGAGCCATAACATGTTAGGAGCTAAACAAGCCTACTATTTAACCTTTACACGTTTTTTGGGAGCTTAATTTTGGCTGCAAGTCTTTATTTTAGTGGACTTGAGAGTTTGTCTAAGACACCCCCTCAGGATGAGAAGCAGGATCATCAACCTTTGAATTGACTCTTCCCTCTCCCACACTACAGTGTCTGTGTTCTACATCAGAGAGCCCATGCCTTCAAAGGAAGCTGCCATGTGAGTTAGAGTTCAGTTAAGTAAAGAACAGTGGAAGTTCAGTAATGTAACAGCGAATTCAAAAGTACAGATTAAAAGGGAAAAATGAAAATGTATGTCAGTATAAAATGAAGGTGTGTAATAGGAAAAGGTGTGAAAAGTTAGTTGCTTAGTATGACACCCCATCATTGTTCTCTGTTCTTGGTAAAAAATAAAGTGGCTTTACTAGATACATGGATAGATGGATTTTATTTTTCTCTTCTCAGTCTAAAAGTGAGGTGTCCCAGAGGGGAGAGAAGGCAGAGAGAGAATACAGGGCAAATGCCTGTAAAGAAAGGATCTAGAAATTACACATATCACTCCTGTTCATGTCCCACTGGCCCGAGCTTAGTCACATGGTACTCTTGGCTGCAGAAGCATCTCGAGGCAGGCGGTTAGGTACCCTCCTAACACTTGTGGTGTTGCTATAATTAAAAGGAAGAAAAAGGGAAACCATACTGGAGACCGCCAATCTATGCTGCACTTGGTAATTTTTAAAAAATGATGTTGCCAGAATAGCATGACACTTTTTCTGAATGAAGATATGCTGTAGGATGGAAACCCGGGAGAGTTAGTGTCACTGCTGCCACAGTCTGTGAAATGAAGTCATCATCCCATGCAGGGGTTTGATTCCCTGACACACCAGATAGAACAGTATTCCTCACCTATCCTTGAACAGGACACATTTCTGTTGACTGAAGCCGCTGAGATTTCAGGGTAAATTTTCTTTTTTAATGTAAAGGGATATTTAATGTTTCTTGTAATCACAGCTACAGGATTAGGGAAACAGCAAGAAATGGATGGCATATTAAAGTGGTTGATTCAAGGAGAGTTTAGTAAAGGAATTACTTGTAAGATGTGGGCAAAGTTTAGGTAGTCAACAGTACATGGCGCAGTATCCTTAAGTCTAGCTCTGGGATGGGATGGGGACTCTTAGAACCTCTAAGTCTGAAGGGGCAAGTGAAGGACCATTTCCAGGACCTATGAGGGAAGTGTCTTGAGCAAGTCTCTAAACAAGAGCGGTAGCCTTCCTTAGAGGGAGCAAGGAAGGGACCCAGGGAGACTCGGCAGGGCCGGGTGGGGGAATAAATATCCCCACTTCACTTGTCACTCACCCTCCTATCTTCGTGTTAGCTGAGCCCAGTCAGAAGCCAGAGGAAAAGCAAGTTTATGAATGCAGGTAAACCTCCTGACACACAGAGCATGATGAAGCAGAGGGGAACACAAGGAAGAGGGAAACCAAAGGGGCGAATGGAAGATATCTGGCATACTTTCCATCCCATTGACTCTTCAGGGTAAATTATTTGAGCACAGTCACAGTATAATCTGGTCTATTCTGGCTAATACAACTTGGGTCTGAAATTGCCTTTTACTGAAGGTGCAAAAAGTGATAGCATTGGTTAGAAAATACTTCCTTGGTCTTTACAGTTACTGTTGCCATTGATATGCATTATCCTAGAACTGTGGGGTGGCAAACAACAGCTATTTGATTTTTTTTAATTTGGTCAAGACTTCAATGGGCATAAATAGTAATTTTTACAGAACAGAGAGGAGACAGCTATTTGATTTTGCTTAGGATTTTGTGGGCTGGGAGTTTGGGGGAGGGCTCTGCAGGGCAGTTCTAACTTGGGATCTCTCATGTGCTTACGGTCAAATGCTAGCTGGGGATACAGTCATGTGAAGGCTCTACTGAGCTGGGCATCCCACAGGCCTCACTTGAGGTGGCAGTTGATTCCAGCCAGCAGCTGGCTCGGCCAAGCCTTCCAGTAGGAGCACCTGCATGTAACCTGTTCAGTTTCAGTTGTGACGGTAGTTCTAAGGATGGTTGGACTTCTTACTGGGCAGCTGGCTTCCCCCAGAGTATCCCAAGAGAGCCAGGCAGGACCACATGGCCATTTCTGTCCCAGCCTCTGAAGTCCCACTGTAGTCTCTTGGTCATACACAAGCTTTTCAGGCAGACCAGCTGCAAGGGAAGAGGACATAGACCCTGCCTCTCAATGGGAGGAGCAGCAAAGAATCCATGGACAAGTTTTAAAAGTGTATAGCCATCAATGTACTAATGTGTTCTAAGCAATAGGAAAATGTGGGAAACTTTTAAATGCTATAGAGTGATTTTATTTTCAAAGAGCCAGAAGTAGGAACCAGCAGCATTCTCATATGCATGAGGAAGTAACCTATAGAGCTTTAGTAAAAATAAGGACATTCGAGATCAGTGGCTGATAAGGTAGAAAATGATAAATATTACAGACACAGTGATATGTAAAAACCAGTGACTTTGGCTTTTCCTGTTTGGGGGATAGACAACGTTCAGAAATGTGATTTTTAAAAATTAATTATTTTTTTATTATGTTTTGTTAGTCACCATACAGTACATCACTAGTTTTTGACGTAGTGTTCTGTGATTCATTGCTTGCATATAACACCCAGTGCTCCATGCAGTCCGTGCCCTCCTTAATATCCATCTTTTGCATCAACTTGGATGGGACTGGAGGAGATTATGCTAAGTGAAATAAGTCAGACAGAGAAAGTGAATTATCATATGATTTCATTTATTTGTGGAACATAAGGAATAGCATGCAGGACATTAGGAGAAGGGAATAATGAAGGGGACAAATCAGAAATGTGTCTTCTGAAAATGCTCACTATCTTCTATAGCTTTATGGCTCATAGCCATTTATTTCTTAATGCCCTTCCTTCTTTTAAAATGTTAAATCCACCCCATCAGAGAAGTGACTTTCTTCTCTGTAATTATTACCATGATACTTTATATTTTTTCCCACTGGGACCTCATATAAAACTTCTGGTTTAGCAGTGTGTCTACTATGGGCATGCATCATAGCTTTTAGTTGGCTTAACAGAGATTTTAGAAAAAATGAACTTTTTTCTCATACATGAATTAGTTTCTCACCCACTTATCAACAGTTTTCTGTCCAAGTTGGCTTTTGGTTTCATTTTTTCTTTCCAAATCTCTTATACTTGTGTAGTTTGCCTTTCACTAGACTAGACAAAGTTTAAAAGTCACCGTCCCTTGCTTGCGTATGGACCAAGTAGCCTGCTGTTTTCTTGTATAGCTTTTACTGGTGCTGCCGATGTGCACTTCCTGCCTTCTCCAGGCCTCTCCCTGAGAAGATGGTCCTGATACCGAGTAGAACTAGCTATGCTTTCACTGAATAACTTGCCCAGAGAGCAAGGTATGTCACAGTGGAAACATTTCTTATTCCATGACTTTGTATTGAGGTTGTAAAAAATGTTTAATGCTCCCATGCTGGCTAGTAAACAGCTGCTACTCTAAAGCCCCTGAGTAACATCGCCCTTCCAGCAGGACCCTTCTCTGGGACCCCTACACTCCTCACGCATATACACGTGCACATACACATACTTCATCAACTAAAGGGTTAACACTTTGAGCAGGGGTCTTCCAGAACTCTGATCCCAACAAGTTCCCCTCTATTCTATTTGGTTGGTGTCTTTGTCTACTTTATATCGCTGATTGTTAAGTATTTTCAGTTTCACTCTGATCCTCACCGCCTTAGGTGCTGGGAATATGTAGCTGAACAAAACACAAGAGTCCCTATCTTCTTGGAGTTGTGCTTGCTTCATTTATTCACATATGCCCTGCATTTTCCACAGAGCATTGGTCAAAATACAGTTTATAAGATACTAAAATAATGAACATAAATAATAGTGCAAGTTAAAACAAAAAAGAAGTGTAAGACAAAATAAGACTAAAGGTAAGATTAGTATATCTCTTTGTTTTACCCAATATTGCTCCGTAGTTTCCAAAACAAGAGGGAAAATTAAGAATAGTCAAAATAATTATGGTTCCTTCCCCCTTCCTTCCCTTCCCTTCCTGAATGAGTCAGTGTTGAAGACTAGGTAGGGCACAGCAAAATAGTTGTCAGTATTTGTGGGGAGAGCTGGAGTAGCCGAGAGAAGGGTGTTGGGGCCAGAGTGGGGTAAGAAGAGCATTAGCAAGTGGGCGCTGCCTGCCATGGGAAAGCCAGGTACTGAATAAGATGCCCGTGCATGAGGAGGTCCAGCTCAGGGTGTCGGTGTCTGAGCAGGATGCGGGAGGGGGGTGGGTGTAACTGCACGGAGATGGCTCAGGATCAGCTGTCAGCGTGACAAGGGCACCAACATGGAAGGCTAGCCCAGTGCAGGCCTGTTGAGGGTGGCATCCATATGGGTGGGAGGGGACAGCATGGAATGTAAGAGCCTAAAATAGTGTGAGGGTGGTATTAACACCGTGTGTGTGGAGGGGGGCAAATGAGGGAGGGTACCCTGCATGGAGAGTCAGGGCCTGAGTCCTGTGAGGAGTGTATCAGTGCAGGGGGAGACGGTGACTCAGTGTGGGGAATTGAAGCCAACTGGGGTAGTGAATGTTCTCGCACGAGGTGGCCTGATATGGGGAGCCAGGGCCTGAGCAGGGTGAGGCAGACATCCACATGTGCTGGAAGCAGGTATAGGGAATCAGCCCAAACAGGGTGAGAAGCATGTGTACACTTTGGGACAATTCTGTGCACGAGGTTGGGGCCCAAGTAAGGTGAGGACTGTTATGCAGGGAGTGCCCAAACCCACGTGGGTTAGGAGGCTTCCACACAGGGGGCCTGGTGATGTGGGGTAGTGACTGGGAGCTCAGATGGAGTGGGAGGGGCAGCCAGGGGAGTGGGGAGGGAACATACACCTGGTGAAGAGTGCATTGCTGAGGAAAGGACAGCAGCAGGGATAGGGGCTGATTTCTTCCAAGGTTTAATCAAATATGTATAGTGAAGATCATGAGAGTCAGGTTTGCAAGTCTGAGAAATGGCATTACAAGTACAGAAAGGATATTAGATTTCATCTAGAGGTAATCCTTCCTGCACCAGGCTGATGGGGAAAAGCACATGATAAAAAATGTTATTTAAAAAATAGGATTGGGGTGCCTGAGCAGCTCAGTTGGTTAAGTGTCTGCCTTCAGCTCAGGTCATGATTCCAGGATCCTGGGATCGAGCCCCGTGTCCAGCTCCCTGTTCAGTGGAGAGTCTGCTTGTCCCTCTCCCTCATCCCCACCCCTATTTGTGCTCTCTCTTTCTCTTTCAAATAAATAAATAAGATCTTCTAAAAAAATTAAAAATAAGATTTAAAAATGTGTAAAGAAGTGCAGTAGTTTTATTTTTTGAGTAATCCCATATTAGAGGACTTATTTTTTGTTTATGGTTTTGTGTGTTTTATAGATCTGTGTCCATTGAGCAAATATTCCTTATGAAAGGAAAACTGTAAGTCTAGTAAGACAACTTATTTTTTGCATACTGGGGAATGTCTATTCTTCAACCAAAAAGACAGAAAAGTCTGCTTTTTAAAAAGTTCCATTCTCTTTTTGGCTTTATGATAAACCCTAGGAGATAGCTAAGCTCCATGAGTGATCTGTATGTCACCAGTTCCCAGATGTGAGGGTTTTATAGAAAGATAACATTTCCAGAAAACAAAACAAACAAAAAAAAGTGGACAGTTTAATGAGGTTTCAAACTTTCTGTGTTATTAAGGAAAAAAATCTGAACTTCCAACTACTGCTAACATCATTTTGTAAAAGAAAGTGCAAATTTATTACCAAGAAAAAAGAAGGAAAAGGAGAGATCCTCTTAGAATAAAAGAATCCTGTCAATTAAACAAACGTGGAAGTTGAGGTGATCTATGCCCTTCTGACATAATTTTGAAGAATACAAAGGAACCCTTTGAGCCCCATACAAAGTAACATTGTTAGGTTTGCATAATTTACTTAGCTTTTAGTTTGGCGTGGGAAGACAATTGAAACAAATATTTTATCCAGACTTTTCATTTTAACTTTCATAGATTTATGTCAATTTGAGGATTAAATTTCATTCATTATTGATATCATTTAGGATCATTGTAATTTTATATAAAATAAAAAGCCTATAGTTTTGGAAGTAATCAAAATATGCACCATTGAAAACATGAATACAGAATAATGTATATCTGTGTATTACTCAATGTAGAATTATTGAATCAATATAATTGTATACCTGGAATTAATATGTTGTATGTTAATTATACCTCAGTAAAAAATTTTTTAAGTAGTACACTAATTGTTCATAAAACTTGGTCATGGAGAATTACGTACCTTAAGATTTTTAAAAAGATGTTACTTAGTCCAACTCCTTGCCTTCAAACAAGTATTGACATTTTTCAGATGAGGCAGTTTAGGATCAAAGAGAGCACAAGATTTACCTGAAGATTCTGAATTCTGATTGTGACAGTCCAAACATCTTTTATTTGGAGTATTGACACTCTTAATTTACAAATGACAGGAGAAAATCAAAATAAATTTCCAGACACAAGGTACAAACCCCACAGCCACTACTTCAAAAACCAAACCAAAACAAAACAAAACAAAAACAACAAAAAACAAAAAACTGGTCAGAAAAGGAGATAAATAGCCCAGATTTTTACTTAGTGGCATTCAGCGTCATACAGAGCTATAAGATGCATAACTGTAATTGTACAAAGGACTGTAAAAGCAAAAATTCATAGGTGGGTTATTATTGACTGTGTTATTTTTATTCCTTAGGGGGAAAGACTTAATTTCCCAAATCAAATTGCTTTGCATTTCTTATAACCTTAAAGTACATAATGCTCCTATTTTCCATTCAGAAAATTATGACAGTTTTAATTCATTATTTTTATTACTGCCAAACAAAATATTAGGAGTACTTCTGAAGAATTGTAAATTTTATAGCAACACTTTTACAGAAGGATAAATATAGCACAATATCTTTAAAATCAAAATCAATCAGAAATAGTAAGAGAAATAGAAATAGATGTTCGTGCCATGTTAATGTAGGCATCAGAGACACAGGAGTCAACCCAAAGTGCCCTGGTAAGTGTCTCTGTTAGTATAGGCATTTTTTCAAAATATAAATCTAATTTATTAAATCTTAGAAGTATTTCTTGAATACTGATATTGAAGAGGCAGTATACTAAAAATGGAGATGGAACATCAAAATTGTAGATATTTATACTTGGATAGAATGTTCTCTAATGAGAATATCCGTGATCATATTTAGAATAGAAGTTACCAAAAGGCACTTGGAAACAAAAGTCATGATTCTGTTATGAATTTTTTTCAAACATACAAGAAGTTGAAAAATACAATGTAATGAACTCCCATATTCCCATCACACACATTCAACAATTTTCAAGACCTTGGCACATTTGCTTTATTTTTTTTCTTAAACTATTTAAAAATCATTCACAACTTGTCATTTTACCTTTATGTAGTTTGTGTCTCTAAGAAATTAACCATGATGACATCTCATTGATCAAAATTAAAAAAAATCTTTTGTCACCGTCATATACACAGTCCATGAAGCAGATTTATTAGATTGATTCACAGATGTCTCTAGACTGACTTGTTCTAATCAGGACTTAAACAAGGTTCACTAATATTACAAATAGTTATTAATCTCTTTAGGCCCTTTTAAAAAAATTATTAACCTCTTTCTAGTATAGTACATTTGTCAAGATTAATGAACCAAATTGATACATTATTAATTACCTAAAATCTATATTTAGATTTTCTTAGTTTTTACCCAGTGTCCTTTTTCTGTTCTAGGATCCCATCTAGAATAACCTCATTACATTGAGTTATCATGTCTCCTTAAGCTTCTCTTGCCTGTGACACTTTTTCAGAGTTTCCTTGTTTTTGATGACCTTGATATTTTTTGAGGATTGCCAGTCAATTAGTTATTTTGTAGAAAATCCCTCATTTGAGATTTTTCTCATGATTACATAGACTAGGGTTATTGATTTTTGGGAGGAAGGCCACAGAGGTAAACATCACATCAAGGATGTCATCACCGTGACTTACTACTGTTGATATTGACCTTTATTCACTACCTGAGGGAATGTCATCATGTGTCTCCACTGTAAAGTTACACTTTTTTCCCCCTTCTCCATAATATAATCTTGGGAAGGAAGTCACTGTGTGAGGCCAACACTGAAGGGATGGAGAGTTATGCTCCATCTCTTTGATACTTCCATTAATTATTTGGAATTTTCCTGAATGAAAGATTTGTCCATTCTTCCCCCATTTCTTTATTTAATTATTTATTATTCAATAATTTGCTTATTCATTAGGACATTTATTTATGTCAGTGAGGATTTATAGGTATTTATACTTTGGACTATAATCCAATACCACTTTATTTTGTAGCTCAAATTGTTCTAACTTTGTCAAAAGGGCACTTTGGGTTGACTCCTTTGTTTTTAATGTACCCCATCTTTTTGTTTGTTTTCCTCCCACACTTCCTCAGTTTCTGGCACTGCAAGATGCTCCAGACTTACCATCTATATTCCCTGCCCTATCCTAAAACCAGACATTTCTCCAAGGAGCCCTGGTTCATTTTACTAGAGAATAGTATTAGAAACCAAGATCTGGACTCTATTATAGCTTCTGGAATGTCACCGTTTCTTGGTCTTTTGAGCTAACACAGCAAGGACATATATGTGTATATACTAGATGGATGGATGAATGAATGGATGGGTGGATGGATGAATGGATGGAGATTTCTTTACATACCAGATAAAACTTTTACAATGTATATATAACATATTTATGAACTCATGAGTTCATACTGGTATCTACCCCCCCCCAGGGGTACAGGTCTGTGAATCATCAGGCTTACACCCTTCACAGCACTCATCATAGCACAAACCCTCCCCAATGTCCACAACCCATCCACCCTATCCCTACCCTCCCACCCCCCAGTAACCCTCAGTTTGTTCTGTGAGATTAAGAGTCTCTTATGGTTTGTCTCCTTCCCGATCCCATCTTGTTTCATTATTTTTCCCTCCCTCCCCCCACGAGCCCCTGCCCTGCGCCTCAAGTTCCTTATATCAGAGAGATCATATGATAATTGTCTTTCTCTAATTGACTTATTTCGCTTAGCATAATGCCCTCTAGTTCCATCCACGTCATTGCAAATGGCAAGATTTCATTTCTTTTGATAGCTGCATACTATTCCATTGTATATATATATACCACATCTTCTTTATCCATTCATCTGTTGATGGACATCTAGGTCCTTTCCATAGTTTGGCTATTGTGGACATTGCTACTATAAACATTCGAGTGTATGTGCCCCTAAGGATCACTACCTTTGTATCTCTAGGGTAAATATCCAGTAATGTGATTGCTGGGACGTAGGGTAGCTCTATTTTCAACTTTTTGAGAAATCTCCATACTGTTTTCCAGAGTGGCTGCACCAGCTTGCATTTCCACCAAGAGTGTAGGAGGGTTCCCCTTTCTCCGCAATCTCGCCAACATCTGTCCTTTCCTGACTTGTTGATTTTAGCCATTCTGACTGGTGTGAGGTGGTATCTCACTGTGGTTTTAATTTGTATTTCTCTGATGCCGAGTGATGTTGAGCACTTTCTCATGTGTCTGTTGGCCATTTGGATGTCTTCTTTGGAGAAATGTCTGTTCATGTCTTCTGCCCATTTCTTGACTGGGTTATTTGTTTTATGGGTGTTGAGTTTGAGAAGCTCTTTATAGATTTTGGATACTAGCCCTTTATCTGATATGTCATTTGCAAATATCTTCTCCCATTCTGTCAGTTGTCTTTTGGTTTTGTTGACTGTTTCCTTTGCTGTGCAAAAGATTTAATCTTGTTGAAGTCCCGATAGTTCATTTTTGCCCTTGCTTCCCTTGCCTTTGATGATGTGCCTAGGAAGAAGTTGCTGCAGCTGAGGTCTAAGAGGTTGCTGCCTGTGTTCTCCTCGAGGATTTTGATGGATTCCTTTCTCACATTGAGGTCTTTTATCCATTTTGAGTCTATTTTTGTGTGTGGTGTCAGGAAATGATCCAGTTTCATTGTTCTGCATGTGGCTGTCCAGTTTTCCCAACACCATTTGTTGAAGAGACTGTCTTTTTTCCATTGGACATTCTTTCCTGCTTTGTCGAACATTAGTTGACCGTAGAGTTGAGGGTCCGTTTCTGGGCTCTCTATTCTGTTCCACTGATCTGTGTGTCTGTTTTTGTGCCGGTACCATACTCTCTTGATGATAACAGCTTTGTAATAGAGCTTGTAGTCTGAAATTGTGATGCCATCAACTTTGGTTTTCATTGTCAACATTCCTTTGGCTATTTGGGGTCTTTTCTGGTTCCATATAAATTTTAGGATTATTTGTTTTGTTTCCTTGAAATAATTGCTGGTATTTTGATGGGGATTGCATGAAATATGTACATTGCTCTAGGTAGCATGGACATCTTCACAGTATTTGTTCTTCCAATCCATGAGCATGGAATGTTTTTTCACTTCTTTGTGTCTTCCTCAATTTCTTTCATGAGTACTTTATAGTTTTCTGAGTACAGATTCTTAGCCTCTTTGGTTAAGTTTATTCCTAGGTATCTTATGGTTTTGGGTGCAATTGTAAATGGGATTGACTCCTTAATTTCTCTTTCTTCTCTTTTGTTGTTAGTATATAGAAATGCAACTGATTTCTGTGCATTGATTTTATATCCTGATACTTTACTGAATTCCTGTATGAGTGCTAGTAGTTTTGGAGTGGAGTCCTTTGGGTTTTCCACATAAAGTATCATATCATCTGCAAAGAGTGAGAGTTTGACTTCATCCTTGCTAATTTGGATGCCTTTTATTTCTTTATGTTGTCTGATTGCTGAGGCTAGGACTTCTAGTACTATGTTGAATGGCAGTGGTGATAGTGGACAACCCTGCCATGTTCCTGATTTTTGGGGAAAAGCTCTCAGTTTTTCTCCATTGAGAATGAGAGTGGTGAATTGAAGAGACCCTATATGTATACCAAAAAATAAGGTTAAATACAATGAAGGGATAAAACATGACTATAACAATGAAAATTTAAAAATATTAAAAAGTTGATAAGATATAATGGTTAAAAAAACGTTAAAATAGGAAAAAGAAAAAAATTTAAAAGAAAAGAGTAAGAAAAAATAAAATTCAAAGAATTTAACTTTGAGCGACTAAAGAACCATGGGGGGAAAAGCCATTAATTCTCTGCGTTGCTTTCCCCTAGCTCTGGAGTTCCACAGTTCTCAGCGATCTGTGAACTTGGCTTTGGCTGGATGTTCTTGCTGATCTTCTGAGAGAGGGGCCTGTTGCTGTGATTCTCAAGTGTCCTTGCCTGAGGCGGAATTGCACCGCCCTCGCCAGGGACCAGGCTAAGTAATCAGCTTTTGTTCTCTGAGGGCTTTCCATACAGCTTTGGAGGACAGGAATGAAAATGGTGGCCTCCCAGTCTCCTACCTGGAGGACCCAAGAGCTAGGGGCCTCACTCCTCATTGCATCCTCAGGGAAAAGCAGTCAGTCCCTCCCATGTCCCTGGTCTCTGGCCGCACTCCGAGCTCACCTGGCCCGTGACCGAGTGTTTCTATCTCTGGTGGGAGTCCCTGTTTAGAATCTCCAAACCCAGCAGATTCCTTTAGTGTGCTCCCGTGCAGCTCCTCCCAGAGGAGGAAGGAGGGGGTCTCTCCAGATCTGCCATTTGTGGGTCCCTGCTCAAAGAGCAGTGGCCTGACTGTGCTTTGGATCGTGGCCCAAGGTAACACCGAGCTGAGAGACACCTTCTCAGCTTGGCTCCGTCTCTCCACTTGGTTTCTCCTCTCTGATACCTTGGAGCTCTGTCACGCTCAGATACCCCTGGTCTTTTTGTGTCCGCATGGGTCCTGAGACCACACTGTCCCAGTGAGGACTTCACCCCCCGCTTAGCCTCTAGGGTGACATCCCTCAGTGGAGCATACTTTCGATTTTGTGCTCTGCTGCTCTCTCACTTGCCGGCAGCCATCCCTTCCCCTTGGGGTCTATCTTCCCGCCACTTCAGATTCACTCTCCGCACATCCCACCTTCTGGAAAGTGGTCGATTTTCTATTCCTAGAATTGCTGCTCTTCTCTTCGATCTCCTGTAGAATTTCTAGTTGTTGAGACTGGTTTGATAACTATGTGGGTGAATTTCTGGGACCTGATGATAATCGGTTTCCTACTCTTCCGCCATCTTGCTCCTCCTGTCTCCATAGATGGCTTTGATGATATTGAAGTGTGTACCCTCTATGCCCACACTGTGAAGAGTTTTGATCAAGAAAGGGTGCTGTACTTTGTAAAATGCTTTTTCAGNCAGCATCTATTGAGAGGATCATATGGTTCTTGTTCTTTCTTTTATTAATGTCTTGTATCACATTGATTGATATGCAAATGTTAAACTAACCTTGCAGCCCAGGGATAAATCCCACTTATTCGTGGTGAATAATCCTTTTAATGTGCTGTTGGATCCTATGGGCTAGTATTTTATTGAGGATTTTTGCATCCATGTTCATCAAGAATATTGGTNGATATTGGTCTGTAATTCTCCTTCTTGATGGGGTCTTTGCCTGGTTTGGGGATCAAGGTAATGCTGGCCTCATAAAAGGAGTTTGGAAGTTTTCCTTCCATTTCTATTTTTTGGAACAGTTTCAGGAGAACAGGTATTAATTCTTCTTTGAATGTTTGGTAGAAGTCCTCTGGGAAGCCGTCTGGCCCTGGGCTTTTGTTTATTGGGAGATTTTGGATGACTGCTTCAGTCTCTTAACTGATTATGGGTCTACTCAGGTTTTCAATTTCTTCCTGGTTCAGTTTTAGTAGTCTGTATTTCTCTAGGAATGCATCCATTACTTCCAGATTGTCAAATTTGCTGGTGTAGAGTTGCTCATAATACGTTCTTAGAATTGTTTGTATTTCTTTGGTTATGGTTGTGATCTCTCCTCTTTCATTCATGATTTTATTAATATGAATCCTTTCTTTTTTCTTTTGGATAAGTCTGGCTAGCGGCTTGTCAACGTTATTAATTCTTTCAAAGAACCAGCTCCTAGTTTCATTGATTTATTCTACTCTTCTTTTGGTTTCTATTTCATTGATATCTGTTCTGATCTTTATGATTTCTCTTTTCCTGCTGGGTTTATGCTTTCTTTACTGTTCTTTTTCCAGCTCCTTTAGGTGTAGGGTTAGGTTGTGTACTTGAGACCTTTCTTGTTTCTTGAGAAAGGCTTGTATTGCTATATATTTTCCTCTCACGACTGCTTTTGCTGTGTCCCAAAGATTTTGAACAGTTGTGTTTTCATTTTCATTTGTTTCCATGATTTTTTAAAAATTCTTCTTTAATTTCCTTTTTGACCCATTCATTCTTGAGTAGGATGTTCTTTAGCCTCCATGTATTTAAGTTCTTTCCAACTTTCCTCTTGTGGTTGAGTTCTAGTTTCAGAGCCTTATGGTCTGAAAATATGCAGGGAATGATCCCAATCTTTTGGTACCTGTTGAGACCTGATTTGTGACCCAGAATATGGTCTATTCTGGAGAATGTTCCATGTGCACTGGAGAAGAATGTGTATTCTGTTGTTTTGGGATGGAATGTTCTGAATATATCTGTGATGTCCAACTGGTCCAGGGTGTCATTTAAAGCCTTTATTTCCTTGTTGATCTTTTGCTTTGATGATCTGTCCATTTCAGTAAGGGGGGTGTTCAAGTCCCCTACTAATATTGTATTCTTGTCAATGTGTTTCTTTGATTTTGTTATTAATTGGTTTATATAATTGGCTGCTCCCATGTTAGGGGCATAGATATTTATGATTGTTAGATCTTCTTGTTGGACAGATCCTTTTAGTATGATATAGTGTCCTTC
>LNAC01001348.1:3271-19905 GCA_002007465.1 Ailurus styani | reverse complement strand
CATTTAGAGCCATTGTATTGCCTGTAAGGTGACTGTTACTGTATATTGTGTTTCTTCCTTTCTGGTCTATGTTTCTTTTAGGTTCTCTTTGCTTAGAGGACCCCTTTCAATATTTCCTGTAGGGCTGGCCTGGTGTTTCCAACTTCCTTTAGTTTTTGTTTGTCCAGGGATGTTTTTCTCTCTCCTTCTATTTTCCATGACAGCCTAGCTGGATATAGTATTCTTGGCTGCATATTTTTCTCGTTTAGTGCTCTGAATATATCATGCCAGTTCTTTCTGGCCTGCCAGGTCTCTGTAGGTAGGAGTGCTGTCAGTCTAATATTTCTACCATTGTATGTTATAGACCTTTTGTCCAGAGCTGCTTTCAGGATCTTCTCTTTGTCACTAAGACTTGTAAGTTTTATTCTTAGCTGACGGTGTGTGGTCCTATTTTTATTGATTTTGTGGGGGGTTTTCTGTGCCTCCTAGATTTTGATGCTTCTTCCCTTCACCAAATTAGGGAAATTCTTTACTATAATTTGCTCCACTATACATTCTGCCCCTCTTTATTTCTTCTTCTTCTGGGATTCCAATTATTCTAATATTGTTTTGTCTTATGGTATCACTTATCTCTTGAATTCTACCCTCATGGTCCAGTAGTTGTTTGTCTCTCTTTTCCTTCACTTCTTTATTCTTTGTCATTTTGTCTTCTAAATCACTAATTCTGTCTTCTGCCTCATTTATCTAGCAGTAAGAGCCTCCATTTTTGATTGCACATCATTAATAGCTTTTTTGATTTCAGCTTGGCTGGATTTCAGTTTTTTTATTTCTCCAGAAAGGGTTTTTATTTCTCTAGAAAGGGAGTCTCTATTATCTTCCATGCTTTTTTCAAGCCCAGCCAGCACCTTAATAATTGTCATTCTGATCTCTAGTTCTGTCATATTACTAATGTCCCCATTGATTAGGTCCCTGTCCATCGCCACTGCCTCTTGTTCTTTTTTTTGTGGTGATTTTTTCCGCCTTGTCATTTTATGTTGAGAAGAACGGGTGGATGAGAGAACAAAATACTAAAGGGTAGTAATGACCCCAGAAAAATATACACTAACGTAATCAGAAGAGACCCGAAACGGGAGAGAAGAAAGAGGGAAAAAACCAAAAAACAAAACAAAGATAAAAAAACAAAAACAAACAAACAATGAATAAATAAAACAAAACCCTTTATCTATATCTATATCATCTATTTCTGTTTCTATATCTATCTCTGTCTCTGACTCTATTTCTATCTCTATATCTATCTCTGTGTCTGTCTATTAGACTGGTGAATTGAACAGACCCTATATGTATACAAAATAATAAGCTTAAATACAATGAAGGAATAAAATATGACTATAACAATTAAAATTAAAAAGGATTAAAAAGTGTTGATAAGATATAATAGTTAAAAATCGTTAAAATAGGAAAGAGGAAAAAATTTAAAAGAAAAGAGTAAAAAAAAATTCAAAGAATTTAACTTTGAATGACTAAAGGATCATGGGAAAAAATCCATGAATTCTATGTGTTGTTTTTCCCTAGCTCTGCAGTTCCACAATTCTCAGTGATCTGTGAACTTGGCCTTGGCTGGATATTCTTGCTGATCTTCTCAGGGAGGGGCCTGTTGCTGTGCTTCTCAAGTGTCTTTGCCCGAGGCGGAATTGCACCACCCTTGCCAGGGGCCAGGCTAAGTAATCAGCTCGGGTTCGCTCTTGGGAGCTTTTGTTCCCTGACCAATTTCCTTACAGCTTTGGAGGACGGGAATGAAAATGGCGGCCTCTCAATTTCCTACCCGGAGGAGTCGAGAGCTCAGGACCCCACTCCTCAGTGCATCCTCAGAGAAAAGCAGTCAGTTCCTCCCTTCTCCCTGGTCTCCCGCTGCAGTCTGAGCTCACCCAGCATGTGACCAAGCATTTCTATCTCTGCTGTGTGGCCTCTTTTAGAATCTCCAAACCCAGCAGATTCCTGCATTGTGCTCCCGTGTGGCTCTTCCCGGAGGAGGAAGGAGGGGGTCTCTCCGGATCTGCCACTTGTGGGTCCCTGCTCAAAGAGCAATAGCCTGACTGCACTTTGGATCATGGCCCAAGGTAACACTGAGCTGAGAGACACCTTCTCAACTTGGCTCCGTCTCCAGTTGGCTTCTCCTCTCTGATACCTGGGAGCTCTGTCGCTCTCAGACACCCCTGGTCTTTTGTGTCCCTGTTGGTCTTGAGACCACACTGTCCCCACAAGGGCTTCACCCACCGCTTAGCCTCTAGGGTGACATCCCTCAATGGAGCAGACTTCTAAGTTTCGATTTTGTGCTCTGTTGCTCTCTCACTTGCCGGGAGCCATCACCTCCCCCGGGGTCTATCTTCCCTTCGCTTCAGGTTCACTTCTCTGCAGGTCCTACCTTCCGGAAAGTGGTCGATTTTCTGTTCCTAGAATTCCTGCTCTTCTTCTCTTCAATCTCCTTTGAATTTCTAATTATTCAGACTGGTCAGATAAGTATGTGGGTGAATTTCTGGGGCCTGATGATAATCCGTGTCCTACTCCTCCGAGATCTTGCTCCTCCTCCCATACTGGTGTCTTTAACCGTAACCCATTACCACGTGGACCACTGGACCCTTCTTTGCGTATTCATGACTGCCCATTCCAACTAAGAAACTTGGCTCCCACCATCTGTTATCCATTTATTTAATTGCTCAATTTCAGTATGGATATATAGTGGTTGTATTTGTTTCCTAGGGATGCCATAATAAATTACCACAAACTTGGTGGCTTAAAACAGCAGAAATTTATCTTGTACAGTTCTAGAGCCCAGAATCCAAAATCAAGAGGAAGAAATATGGAGGGGTTAAGAAACCAGAATAAACCATAAGAGAGATGTAGTACATGGTCAAAGGTTTTATCCACATAGTTGGAATCCTAGAAAAAGAGGAGAGAGAAAATTGAGCAGAAGCAATAATTGAAGAAATATTGGCTAGAGAGAGTTTCCAGGCTGCAGTGCAGGAGGGGGGAATCCAAGTAAAGGTTAGCAGTCTCTCTGAGTTGACGAGATAGAAGTGGGGAGTCTGGGGGAAACCAGGGTTATTGAGTTTGTAGTATAAAGTATGGGAAAGAGAGCTGTGTAGAGAGTTTTCCAGAGATCTATAGAACCTCTTGGGTCTTCATCTGAATATTGAGCAGTGCATTCATATGAGGAAGCTACCTGAGGTTGGGAATAGAACCCTTTGAAAGTATTGGAGGGGACAATCCTTATGCCAGTTGGAGTAGTTTGTGTTCTTACCATGGTGGAAGTCCTTGTGATTTATCGGACATTGGTAGGGTATTGAGAAGGACTTTGCCTTATACACGAAGAAAATCAGTCCTACACTAAAGGCTGCTCTGATCCTTCAGTAAGTGGGTAAGTAGACTGTTACATTCAAACACTGAACTATTTTCAAGTTGAAAATAAATGAAAAGAAATAAGCTGTCAAGCCATGGAAAGACATGGAAGAATCTTAAATACATACTACTAATGAAAAACCATTCTGAAAAGGCTGTCTACTGTGTGGTTTAACTATATAACATTCTGGAAAAGGCACAACTATGGAGACAGTAAAAAGATCAGTGGTTACCAGGGGTTGGCCTTGGGGGAAAGGATGAATAAGCAGAGCAGAGAGGATTTTTAGGGTGGTGAAAACAACTTGTATAATGCCATAATGATGGGTACATGTCATACATTTGTCCAAACCCATGGAATGTATAATGCCAAAATCACCCTAAGGTGAACTGCACTTTGGGTGATAATGCTGTCAGTATAGTTTCATCAGCTGTAACAAATATCACGCTTTGACGGGGTATGTTGATAATGACAGAAGCTATACCTCTGTGGGGGCAGGGGTTATATGAATGAAATCTTTGTACCTTTTTCAGTTTTGCTGTGAACCTAAAACTGCTCTTACAAAAAGTTTAAAACAAAACAAATAAAAAGTTTTAAACAAAAAGTTTAAAACAAATTTCCAGTGAAATGGAAACAACTTACATTGAACAAAAATGAGAGAATTCCTGTCCAGTAGACCTGTAGTACAAGAAAAACCAAAGAAATATTCAGGATGTATATTCAGCATTCATCCCTTTAGGATAAAGGGAAGTAATACCAAATGAAAATTCAGATCTCTACAAGGAATGAAGAGCACCAGAAATGGTAAATTTGTAGGTTAAAATAAAATAACTTTTCTTACCTTAAATTATGTAAGAGGCAATTGACTTGAAAATTTTAAAATGTAGGTTTATAACAGAAGAAGAACTTATGATAATAGTGTAAAAGAGGGGAATTGGACAAAGGAAAGAATACTGTTGTAAGTTTCTTATATATGAAGTGGTAGACTAATAAGATTAAAATGCACATTGTAAACTCCAGAACAGTCATTAAGAAAATTAAACAAGGGATAACTAAAATACAATTAAGATAAAATTGAATAGTACAAAAATACATTTTCCCCCAAGTTTTTATTTAAATTCCAGTTAGTTAACATACAGTGAAATATTAGTTTCAGGTGTATAATTTAGTGATTTAATACTTACAATACCCAGTGCTCTTCCCAACAAGTTGTGCTCCTTAATCCGCATCACCTATTTCACCCCTCCTCCCACCTGCCTCCCCTCTAGTAACCATCAGTTATCTATAGTTAAGAGTCTGTTTCTTGGTTTTACTCACTCTTTTTCTTGTTTTTTTCCCAAAAATACATGTTTAACCAAAAGAAGTCAAGAAATAATGAAGTATTAATGAGACAAAAAAATAAGATGACAAATTCAACTATATGAATGTTAATTAAATGTAAATGGATTAAACAATTAAAATGCAAAGATTGTGTCTTTTTTTTTTTAAAAACCCACAGATCTGAAAATTGAATTAAGAATGCAATTCCATTTATAATAGCATTAAAAACAATAAAATACTTAGGAATAAATTGAACAAGAGAACTGCAAAAATTGTACTCCAAAGACTACAATTCATTGTTGAAAGATTAAGAAGGCCTCAGTAAATTTTATGTCATGCATCATATGACTATTGTTAAAAATGGCAATATTCCCTAAATTGATCTATGGAGTTAATGCAATCCCCATCGGATTCTATCTAGCTGGCAACTTTGCACAAATGGACAAACTAATCCTAAAATTCATATGGAAATGCAAGGGATCCCAAATAGCCAAAGCAATCTTGAAAGAGAACAGCAAAGTTGGAGCATTTACACTTCCTGATTTCAAAACTTTATACAATGCTACAGTAATCAAAATGGCATGGTACTAGCATAAGGATAGACATAGAAATCAGTAGAATAGAGCTAAGAGTCAGACATAAGTCCTCATATATACAGTAAGTTTTCAACAAAGGTACCAAGACCATTCAATGAGGAAAGATTAGTCTTTTCAACAGATGGCATTGGGACAGCTGGATACATGCAAAAGTGTGTACTGGGACACTTACCTCACACCATATATCTTATAAGATTTAAAGATTCTTTTGATGGTGGAACACAATACAGTGACACTTGGATAGATGAAAAGCAAAACTCTGTTCCTTAGAACTCCAAATGAGAGAAAGCGGCTGTGTAGGCCATATGAGATCACACCTGGGGACAAAGTAATAGCAAACTGAAGCTCTAGGGGGCAGCTTAGTGGGGCAAGTAAGGCGGGGTTAGTTAGTTTTCATAGGCTCCCTTTAGATTGGCTAATTTGAATAATTCTGTAGGCTCTGGGGCATATGGACTGTACCTGGTTGTCTGGTATCTATGTCTGGGGCAATTAGAGTGGGCATATAATGGCTCCAGAGTGTGAGGCTGATAAGGGAAATGGTTGGGATGTGGACTTTATCAGTTGCTCAAGAAGAACTAACCAGCCTCTAGCCAAGGCCTCAGAACTGGGTCAAGACAGCATTTCAAAAAAAACCCAAAGTTGTAATACACCATATGTAAAAACTAACTCAGAATGGGTCAAAGACCTAAATGTAAGAGCTCAAGCTATAAAACTCTTGGGAATAAACAGGCATAGGTTTTCATGACCTTGAATTGGGCAATGGTTTCTTAGATTTAACACCAAAAGTACAAGTAATAACACTGGGCTTCATCAAAATTAAAAGGTTTTGCATAAACACAACTCACAGAATAGAATATTTGCAAATCACAACATCTGTGAAGGCACTTAAATCCAGAGTAGCCAAAAAACCGTTACCCCTTGTCTTTATCCTTAATCTTTTGTCTGCTTGATGTATGAGATACTGAGAGCTATGCATGTTCAGTTTGCTTTTTATTTTTCAAGGCGGTACTGTTAGGTACATGCAAGTGTCAAGATTGTTTTGTCAACTTGGATTCATTTTATTTTTAGGTTGTATCTATTCTTATTTATTTAGTGTATTTCACCTTAAATTTTGAGCACATGGTTGAACTCAAACCATGATCTGCTGCTATCATATGACCCACAGCTCCTACCTTAAATGGCATACTCTCTGGCCTGGCTAGCCCCTGCCCTAAGACTTGGGTATGGCCAGCTCTATTTTAGGAATCAATCTGGTCAGCCTCTATGCTAAACAAAGATGCTCCTCTCAGGTTACATAGGTTATCTCCCAGACACTGAAGCAAGACGACTCTTAAAACAAAGCCAAATTCTTTACTAGTACACATATATGTAAATTTACAAGTTTATTTTAGGATTTGGAGGAACATGCACTGAACCAAGGATAGTAGTTCCCTCTGGAGAGAAAAGTGATAGTGGTAGTAATAAAAGGTGCTCAGCTTTATCTGTATGTTTAAATAATCATGTACTGCATAATTTTTTAATTATTTTAAAATGAAAAGACTAATTCAGAGTAACTTTGGGAAAATGGAAAGAGGAGTTACATTTAATAGAATGAAATTCATTATATCCAGATATGGAAAGATAAGCCATCAGGAGGAATTCTGTTCTGAAAAAGATGAGAGTAGACCAATTATTGCAAGGTATGTGATGTAACCATGATCATAGTCTGGGCATGACTTTGATATAGTTATCAAATTTAAAATGAAACGTCAGGAATGTACAAATAGAGTGTATACTATTTGAAGAAATCACCATTTATTTATAGTAACATCTAGTAACCTCCTTGTCAGTTGTTTGTCAAGTTTTAGAATTTAGTATATAATCCTTGGCTTACTGAAAATCAGATTGTATAAATATGAACATTTTTTAAATCTATATGTTGGGTACATGGGTGTTATATTCTCTGTGCTTTCTTTTTATATTTAGAATGCCATTAGATTATCAAACTCCAGGGTGATTTATGACTGCCTAGGAATAATGGATTTCATATACGTTTCCATCCATTTATTGGGTTCTCAGTCTAAGAAGGATGACTTTCCAAGATAGAGGAGCATCATCCTTTCATCAAGTATATGGAAACACATTTGATCCTTTCCAAGACTGCTAATAAATATGAAGAAAATAGGAATGATTTCAAAGAGAGTTATAAAATTATAAATGCTTGAATTTTTTTAGAATGGGGAAAAATCATTTTGGTGTCAATTTCATAGTAATTTACATGAAAATATGAAGTTTTTAATCTCAAAAGTAATGTCTAGGTGGTTTTGCGGGTGGGAGGTTTGGGGATCCAGAGAAGCACTCCTATCTTTTGAGTACCTACTATAATCTGTGTTCTATACTGCTAAGAGCTTCTTATCTGTTATCTCATTTTAATCTCTTGCTCATTTATATAGGCCTAATCTTTCTATTATAAATTAGGAACTCAGAGCTCTTAAGAAAAAACAATATGTGTAGTATCACCAGTAAATATAGTGTAACACACACTTTTTAGGTTATAAGGAGAAATGTTTACTAATGGTGAAAATTCTTAAGCATTGTGGTTGCTCTCCTATGAAAATTTACCAATTTCTTTTCCTTCTCTGGAAGCATTAAGTTTATTTTTGTAACGGTTTAAGAATGATTCTGCCTGAAGGCAGAGGAGATAGACCTCATGAGCTTGCAAAGTTTCTTCTAAGTCTTAAGATCCTTGAGTTTGGTATTTTTGTGATCTCAAACCTGTTCTTATTTATTTCCTTTTCTCAAGGTGGATGATATAAATGCAGCTGTGATGGATTTGAAAGAGAAGAAGATTCGTAGTCTAAGTGAAGAGGCCAAAATAGGAGCACATGGAAAGCCAGTGATTTTTCTCCATCCTAAAGACTGTGGTGGTGTTCTTGTGGAACTGGAGCAAGCTTGATTTATATTTGCAAGAAACTTTAAAAATCCCCACCAAAATATACTGAAAATCCCCATTGAATTATACTCCAGTATTGAATCCTTCACTCCTTCCATCACTTAAAAGTTCACAATTAAAGAGGCACCTGACTAGCTCAGTCAGCGAGGTGACTGACTCTTTATCTCAGCGTTGTGAGTTTGAACCCCATGTTGGGTGTGGAGATTACTTAAAAATAAAATCTTAAAAAAAAAAGTTCAAAATCAAAAACTAAATTACAGGGGTGCCTTGGTGGCTCTGTTGGTTAAGCGTCTGCCTTTGGCTCAGGTCATGATCCTGGTCCTGGAATTGGAGCCCATGTTAGACTCCCTGCTCAGTGGGGAGTTTGTTTCTCTCTCTCCCTCTGCCCCTCCACCCGCTTGTGTTCTCTCTCTCTCAAATAAATGGATAAAATTGTAAAAAACAAAACAAAACAAAAAACTACAGATTTTTAAAATTGTATATATATATATAATATTTACCAATATATATAATTGACATATTTGTTAATTTACTTTGGGTTTTTGCTGATTTGGAGGAATCCTTGATTATTAAATACTTAGGGAATACTGTTAAAGTCATATTCATGGAAATAAATTATTCTTGTCCAAAATGGGGTAATTGACTAGAGTATGTTACTGTGTGAAAGAGTGTATCTGTATGTGTGCACGTTTGTGTGTGAGTTGGGATGGAGTTATGAAAGGATGCCTGACAGTTGCATAGCTACATGTTTGGGACAAAGTACTTTCTGAGGATGTTATGGAGAGTTCTTTACACCGATGTTAAGGGGTTTCGACTTCAAAGTTTTTGCTCTTGAACAATTCTTGTTCAAAGGTTCTATATGGGCAGGTATTTTGGGTGCTAATCCTACATATATGAATAAGAAGTTTTGTGGAAAACTTCAGTCATGATCTAGTGAGTGCATAGGTAGCTGATTTTTTTATTCTTTATTTAAATTCAGTTAACATATACTGTATTACTAGTTTTGGGGGTAAAATTTAGTAATTCATCAGTTGCATGTAACACCCAGTGCTCATTACATAAAGTGCCCTCCTTAATGCCCATCAACCAGTTATCCCTTCCCCCTATTCGCCTTCCCTCCAGCAATGCTGTTTGCTTCCTAGAGTTCAGCATCTCTTATGGTTTGCTTCCCTCTCTATTTCATCTTATTTTATTTTTTCTTCACTTACCCTGTTCTCATGTTTTCTTTCTTACTCTCCCATATGAGTGAAATTATATGGTATTTGTCTTTCTCTGACTGACTTATTTCACTTAGCAAAATACCCTCTTGTCCCATCCACGTCCTTGCAAATGGCAAGATTTCATTTTTTTATGGCTGAGTAATACACCATTGTATATATACACCACATCTTTATCCATTCATTTGTTGATGGACATCTGGTCTCTTTCCATAGGTTAGCTATTGTGGACATTACTGCTATAAACATTGGAGTCCAGCCTGGCGCAGGGCTCCCTGTTCAGTGGGGTATTTGCTTCTCCCTGTCCCTCTGCCCCTCCCCTCCACTTGTGCTCTCTCTCGTGTACTTGTGCTCTGTCTCAAATAAATAAATAAAATCTTAAAAAGGAAAGGATACTGTATTTTGTTAAATGCTATTTCTGCATCTATTGAGAGGATCATATAGTTCTTGCCCTTTCTTTTATTAATTTGGTGTATGTATCACATTGATTGATTTGTGGATGTTGAATCACCCTTGGATCCCAGGAATAAATCCCACTTGGTTGTGGTGAATACCCCTTTTAATGTACTGTTGGATCCTATTAGCTAGTATCTTATTGAGAATTTTTACATCCATGTTCATAAGGGATATTGGTCTGCAATTCTCCTTTTTAGTGGGATCTTTGTCTGGTTTTAGGTTCAAGGTAATGTTGGCCTCATAGAATGAGTTTGGAAGTTTTCCTTCTATTTTTATTTTTTGGAACAGTGTCAGAAGGATAGGTGTTAATTCTTTAAATGTTTGGTAGAATTCTCCTGGGAAGCCATCCTGCCCTGGAATCTTGTTTGTGGGGAGATTTTTTATTACTGCTTCAATTTCTTTCCGATTATGGGTCTGTTCAGGTCTTCTATTTCTTCCTGTTTCAGTTTGGGTAGTTTATGCCTTTCTAGAAATGCATCCATTTCTTCCAGATTGTTTAATTTGTTGGCATATAATTGCTTATAATAATCTCTAATTTTATTTCTTCAGTGTTGGTTGTGGTCTCTCTTCATGATTTTATTTATTTGGGTCCTTTCTCTTTTTGATAAGTCTGGCTAGGGGGTTTATAGATCTTATCAATTCTTTCTAAGAACCAGCTCCTAGTTTCATTGATCTGTTTACTGGTTTTTAAAATTTCTGTATCATTTACTTCTGCTCTAATCTTTATTATTTTTCTTCTGCTGGATTTAGGCTTTACTTGCTATTCTTTTTCCAGTTCCTTTAGGCGTAAAGTTTGGTTGTGTATTTGAGACTTCTTGTTTCTTAAGAAAGGCCTATATTGCAATATACTTCTCTCTTAGGACTGTCTTTGCTGCATCCCAAAGGTTCTGAACTGTCCTGTTTTCATTTTCATTTGCTTCCATGTATTTTTAAGTTCTTCCTTAATTTCCTGGTTGACCCATTCATTCTTTAATAGGATGCTCTTTAACCTCCATGTATTTGTGTACTTTCAAATTTTTTCTTGTCGTTAATTTCAAGTTTTAAAGCATCGTGGTCTATAAATATGCAGGGAATAATCTCATTTTTTTGGTACCAGTTGAGACCATATTTGTGAACCATATGTGATCTTTTCTGGAGAATGTTCCATATGTACTCCAGAAAAATGCGTATTCTGCTGGTTTAGAATTCAATGCTCTGAATATATCTATTAAATCCATCTGATCCAGTGTGTCATTCAAAGCCCTTATTTTCCTGTTGATCTCCTTAGATGATCTGTCCATTGCTGAATGGGGTGTTAAAGTCCTCTACTATTATTGTTATTAATGAGTTTTTCATTTTGTTATTAGCCATTTATTTGGCTGCTCCCAAGTTAAGGGCATACATATTTTCAGTTATTAGATCTTCTTGTTGGACAGACCATTTATTATGATACAGAGTCCTTTGTCTCTTCTTACAGTCTTTGGTTTAAAATCTAGTTTGTCTGATATAAGGATTGATACTCCAGCTTTCTTTCAATGTCCATTGGCATGGTAATGGCTCTCCATTCCCTTGCTTTAAATCTAGAGGTGTTTTTATGTCTAAAATGTGTCTCTTGTAAAATTGATGGGTCTCGTTTTGTTATCCATTCTGATACCCTCTGTCTATTAATTGGAGCTTTTAGTACACTTACATTCAGAGTAATTATTGAAAGATATGAATTTCGTGCCATTGTATTACCTGTGAAGTTGCTGTTCCTATAGATTATATGTGTTCCTTTATGGTCTTTGTTACTTTTCAGCTCTCTCTTTACTCAAAGTGTCCCCTTTAATATTTCTTGCATGGCTGGTTTAGTATTCACAAATCCTTTAGTTTGTGTTTGTCCTGGAAACTATCCCTCCTTCTATTCTGAATGACAGCCTTGCTGGATAAAGTATTCTTGGCTGCATATTTTTCCCAATTAGCGTACTGAATATATCATGCCAGTCCTTTTTGGACTTCCAGGTCTCTGTGGACAGGTCTGCTGACAGCCTTATGTATCTACCTTTGTAGGTTAAGAACCTCTTGTCCCAAGCTGCTTTCAGGATTTTCTCTTTATCTTTGAAATTTGCAAGCTTCACTATTATATGTTGAGGTGTTGACCTGTTTTTATTGGTTTTGAGGGGGTTCTCTGTGCCTTCTGGACTTGAATGCCTGTTTCCTTCCCCAGACTAGGGAACTTAACAGCTATAATTTGTTCAAATAGACTTTCTGTCCCTGTCACCTCTCCTCATATTCTGGGACATATATTATCTGGTTATTATTTCACTTTATGGAATCACTGAGTTCTCTAAATCTCCTTTCATGATTCAGTAGTTTCTTTCTTCCTTTCAGATTCCTTATTTTCCATCATTTTATCTTTATCACTGACTCTTCTGCTTCGTTTATCCTCTTTTAAAACCTCCACTTGGGACTGCATCTCGGTAATTGCATTTTTAAATTTCAGCCTGACTAGGTTTTAGTTCTTTTATATCTACAGTAAGGGATTCTCTAGTGTCTTCTATGCTTTTTTCAACCCCAGCTAGTATCTTTATAATTGTTGTTTTAAATTCTAGTTCAGACATCTTACTTATATCCATATTGATTATATACATGGCAGTGAGTACTACCTCCTGTTCTTTCTTTTGGGTTGAATTTCTCTGTCTCATCATTTTGTCCAGAAAAGAATAGAAGAGAGAAAAAGAAAATAGAACAATAACCACAATGACAGCAGAAACAAAACAAAACAAACCAGAAAGAAACAAAAACAAAACGAGAAAGAAAGACAAGAAACAAAACAGAACAAAAGAAAAAACTAGATCCTGGGTGTGTTTTGGTATGCTTGTTAAAAGAAATTGGACCCCAAAATAAGAAAGAAAGAAAAAGAAAGAAAAAGAAAGAAAGAAAGAAAGAAAGAAAGAAAGAAAGAAAGAAAGAAAGAAAGAAAGAAAAAAATATATATCTATCTCAAAAATTTTAAAAAACAAGATAAAATATAATGAAAGGAAATAATAAAAAATACAATGAAAGGGAACAATAAAACAATATGTATATATAATGTATATAAAAATAAAAATTCAAAAGAATTGAAAAAATAAAATAACTGAAAAAATAATACTGGAAGACTTAAGAATTAAAAAACCCATGAGTGTTATATACTGTTGTCCCCAAGAGCTGAAGCTTTGCAGGTCTCTACAATCAGTATACTTGGTGCAGGCAAGTTGCTCCTGCTGGTCTTCTGGGGGAGAGGCCTGTTGTGCTGATTCTCAGGTGCCCTGCCCTGGTGGATTTGCTCTTCTCTTGCCAGGGGGCTGAGCTCAGTGTAGGCAGCTCTGGATTCTACTCTGTGGTGCTCTTTTACTCCCTGAAGGCTTTCAGCACTGGTGGGTGGGATAAAAATGGTGGCTCCCCCCTCTCTAGACCTGAAGCCAAAAGTTCATGGTCTCCACTCCTCAGTGAGCCTTCACAGAAAAGCAGTCAATCGCTCTTGCCTCCCTGGTTTCCATCTGAACTCTGTTCATCCGGTCTGTGACCAAGCATTTTTATCTCAAGCACAAGACTGTTTCAAGAACCAAAGTTTATAGACTCCTTTGGCATGAAATGGAGGTGTTCCTCCTCGGGGGGTGGTGTCTCACTGAGCTTCTGCCTTTTGCTGGGCCCTGGCCAGGAGAGCAGTGGTGCAACCATGCAGTAGTTCACAGATCATGACAACACAGAGCAGAAAGCTGGCACCTAGACATAGTGTTTTTAGCTAGCTTCCCCTCTCCCATGCCTGGGGACTCTGCTGCACTCAAGCACCCCCATTCTTCTTGTGAACTTGGGAATCCTGACACAATGCTGTCCTGCCTGGGATTCCAACCCACCCCATTACCTGGTCACCTTTAAGCCAGGCACATACCGCACTATAGCAGACTTTTAAAAGTTCTGATTCTGTGCTCCACTGCTTGTAACACTTTGCAGTAGCCTTCTTAAGCAGGATCCCTCCCCTCCACTGTATCCCCAATATATCACCCTGGATTCAAGTCTCCTGACATCCTACCTTCCAAATGTGGTCACTTTTCTATTTGTAAAACTGCAGCATTTATTTTCTCAGATATCTGATTAATTTCACAGGTGTTCATAATAATTTGAAAACTACTTAGCTGTATTTGAGGAACCAGAGAAATTTAGGGTCCCCTACACCTCTGCCACCTTAATTCCTTCCTCCCCCCAAATTGTTTTTATTGGCAGAATATAAAAATACTTATTTTTTGGTAAAATTTTATTTTAAAATACAAAAATGCTTTTCATCAAAATTATAATTAAGAATTTATACATTGGAAATTATTGATATGTAGCTAATTCTTCTGTGAATATGTTTTTTTCTTTTAAGTAGGCTTAATTTTAGAGCAGTTTTAGGTTCACAGTAATATTGACCAGAAAGCACAGTAATATTGACCAGAAAGCACAGAGTTCCCATATAACCCCTTCCCCATAAATACATAGCCTCCCCCCATTATCAACATCTGCATAAGAATGGTATATTTGTGGGTGCCTGGGTGGCTCAGTGGGTTAAAGCCTCTGCCTTCGGCTCAGGTCATGATCTTAGGGTCCTGGGATCGAACCCTGCGTCGGGCTCCCTGCTCAGCAGAGAGCCTGCTTCCTCCTCTCCCTCTCTGCCTGACTACTTGTAGTCTCTCTCTGTCAAATAAATAAATAAAATCTTAAAAAAAAGATTGGTACATTTGTTAAAATTATTGAGCCTACATTAATGCATCATTATCACTCAAAGTTCATAGTTTACCTAAGGGTTTATCTACTTTTTTTTAAATTTTTATTTATTTATTTTTTATTGTTTGCCCCAGGGGTACAGGTCTGTGAATCATCAGGCTTACACCTTTCACAGCATTCACCAAAGCACAAACCCTCCCCAATTTGCATAACCCATCCACCCTATCCCTACCCTCCCACCCCCCGGGTAACCCTCAGTTTGTTTTGTGAGATTAGGAGTCTCTTATGGTTTGTCTCCTTCCCCATCCCATCGTGTTTCATTATTTTTCCCTCCCTACCCCCCACGACCCCCCACCCTGACTCTCAAGTTCCTCATATCAGAGAAATGATATGATAATTGTCTTTATCTGATTGACTTATTTCGCTCAGCGTAATGGAACCCTCCACTTCCATCCACGTCGTTGCAAATGGCAAGATTTCATTTCCTTTAATAGCTGCATAGTATTCCATTGTATATATATATCACTTCTTCTTTATCCATTCATCTGTTGCTGGACATCTAGGTTCTTTCCATAGTTTGGCTATTGTGGATATTGCTGCTATAAACATTCGGGTGCACGTGCCCCTGAGGATCACTACCTTTGTATCTTTAGGGTAAATACCCAGGAGTGCGATTGCTGAGTCATAGGGTAGCTCCATTTTCAACTTTTTGAGGAATCTCCACACTGTTTTCCAGAGCGGTTGCACCAGCTTGCATTCCCACCAAGAGTGTAGGAGGGTTCCCCTTTCTCCACATCCTCACCAACATCTGTCCTTTCCTGACTTGTTGATTTTAGCCATTCGGACAGGTGTGAGGTGGTATCTCACTGCGGTTTTGATTTGTATTTCTCTGATGCCGAGTGATGTTGAGCACTTTCTCATGTGTCTAGGTTGGCCATTTGGACGTCTTCTTTGGAGAAATGTCTGTTCATGTCTTCTGCCCATTTCCTGACTGGGTTATTTGTTTTATGGGTGTTGAGTTTGAGAAGCTCTTTATAGATTTTGGATACTAGCCCTTTATCTGATATGTCATTTGCAAATATCTTCTCCCATTCTGTCAGTTGTCTTTTGGTTTTGTTGACTGTTTCCTTTGCTGTGCAAAAGCTTTTAATCTTGATGAAGTCCCAATAGTTCATTTTTGCCCTTGCTTCCCTTGACTTTGGTGATGTTCCTAGGAAGAAGTTACTGCGGTTAAGGTCGAAGAGGCTGCTGCCTGTGTTCTCCTCGAGGATTTTGATGGATTCCTTTCTCACATTGAGGTCTTTTATCCATTTTGAGTCTATTTTTGTGTGTGGTGTAAGGAAACGATCCAGTTTCATTTTTCTGCATGTGGCTGACCAGTTTTCCCAACACAATTTGTTAAAGAGACTGTCTTTTTCCCAGTGGACATTCTTTCCTGCTTTGTCGAAGATTAGTTGACCATAGAGTTGAGGGTCCATTTTTGGGTTCTCTATTCTGTTCCACTGGTCTATGTGTCTGTTTTTGTGCCAGTACCATACTGTCTTGATGATGACAGCTTTGTAATAGAGCTTGAAATCTGGAATTGTGATGCCGCCAACTTTGCTTTTTTTTTTCAACATTCCTTTGGCTATTCGGGGTCTTTTCTGGTTCCATATAAATTTTAGGATTATTTGTTCCATTTCTTTGAAGTAAATTGCTGGTATTTTGATGGGGATTGCATTAAATGTGTAGATTGCTCTAGGTAGCATAGACATTTTCACAATATTTATTCTACCCATCCATGAGCATGGAATGTTTTTCCACTTCTTTGTGTCTTCCTCAATTTCTTTCATGAGTACTTTATTGTTTTCTGAATACAGATTCTTTGCCTCTTTGGTTAGGTTTATTCCTAAGTATCTTATGCTTTTGGGTATAATTGTAAATGGGATTGACTCTTTAATTTCTCTTTCTTCTGTTTTGTTGTTGGTATATAGAAATGCAACTGATTTCTGTGCATTGATTTTATATCCTGACACTTGACTGAATTCCTGTATGAG
>LNAC01001347.1:282252-383951 GCA_002007465.1 Ailurus styani | reverse complement strand
GATTCACAGACCTGTACCCCTTGGGCAAAGAATAAAAATAAAATTTAAAAAAAAAAAAACGCTACTAATGTAGGAACAGAGAATTGCATGTACATTTGTCCACAAATCAGCAAAAGCCTATCTAGGTACAACGAGTCCCCTGACTCCAAGGAAAACCAGGACACCCCACCCCTTTTTTCTGTTTCAACAATTAAACCTTTTTAAATTTTTTTTTTAATTTTGTTGTTATTTGCCCCAGGGGTACAGGTCTGTGAATCATCAGGCTTACACCTTTCACAGCACTCACCATAGCACAAACCCTCCCCAATGTCCGTAACCCATCCACCCTATCCCTACGCTCCTACCCCCCAGTAACCCTCAGTTTGTTTTGTGAGATTAAGAGTCTCTTATGGACACCCCACCCTTTGCCACAATCTCTCGTGCTGATGTTTTTGAACTTCTAATCAAGGCCACCATCACTCTCCAAGAGAACTTGTATGTGTCCTGAGCTTGGAGGAAAGAAAGTTAAAGGCATGAACAAGGACTTGAATCTACCAATTGTAAAAATTAATGGTTTGAATCTGGGTGAGCCAGAGACTACCCAGTGAGGGAGGGCGTCCCACTTACTGACTGTAAAACCTACCCATTGACCAACTTCTTGGTTCCTTGGGACTCCTAATTGATAAACTGAGTGCTTATGGAAAGCAAACAGGACAGAGTAGTTCCATGGGGTCCAGAATACATGTATTTATTGAATCCTCAGTAGGTATGTGCTTTGGGAAAGGCAACTCTTATCCAAGGCTGCAAGGGATATTGAAATGGGTTGAATCCAGAGCCAAACTAGAACCAAAAAACAAATGTTCAAAAGGACAAGTGATAATGTCACTAAATTAGAAGGGGGTAAAAAACAGGGGAAAAAAAAAAGGCAAGAGAGGGGCACACAGACCTGAATTCAAGCAGCAATGTGTAGTGTGTCATGAGGAATGACTGGGGCATTCTCTAGGGCAGACAGTGTTCTCTGCCATCTTTTCTGGGCCATGCAGAATGTAGGCAAGCTGGATGAGCAAAAAGATCAGAAGGCGGGCCGACTGAAGAGATGTGATCAGAGGAAAATGTAGTTATTTTCCTCAAGAACCTTATAGTACAGTGGAAAAGCTAGATGCATTCACTCGTAATTAACACAAGAATACAGGTGTAGGGGAAATGCCTTCCTAAACAAGCAAACAATGGCCCCGAGGGAATATGGGAAAAAGAAAAGTTGGTTTTGATTTAGGGAATCTTAGAAGGCTTTGCTGGAGAAGAAGCATTTAAACTGGATTTTTATAGATAGCGTTTTAAGAAGCAGAGATGTGGGAAGACAAATTCTAAGAGAAGGAAAAGCACATTCAAAAGCAAGAAAGGTAAGAATATATGAAGCATCCTTATAATGTATTATTTGAATATAAAGACAGCAACTGGCCTCACAGATCAGTGGGCCTGGAAAGAGGAGATGGGCCTACCAAATTAGACCATTGTGAGCCTTGCCTGATAGGGAAATGACCTGCATGGTAGACACTGTGGGGAGCAGAAGAGGGGAAGAATGGAGGCAAAAATGTCAGTGAGGAGAACATGTCAAAGAGAGGTCATGAGGTTCTTGACCAGAAGTGTTCAAGAACCTGCAGAAGTGGGTGACTGGAGGCAAATCAGCGGGAAAAAAGGTCAAAGATACTTTTGAGATTTCCAACTAATATCACTGGAAGATGGTGGTGCTTTTCAAAAAGGATTAGTACTAGGATATTATGAGAGGGTTTTAAATATTTTTTTCTCTATGTCAAATGATTCATATCAAAAATAGACATTTCTGATTACTTTGAAAATCACATATGACATTATTTATAACTTTGAGACATTTCCCATATTAATTTGGCTGGGTTCCTTAGGATGAATTTAATAGAAGAATAGCCTGAGACAAGAATTTGGGTCCCAAGACACATGATTTATTGAGAGTGCTCTTGGAAGAAATTTGTAAGGGAGGGAAAGAAGCAGATGGGATAAGAAAACTAGTTAAGCAAGTCCAGCCTCAGCCTTGGTCCCATGGGAATGTCTTGAACATGAATTGCTTCACAGAGTTGGTCTCCATTTGAGGTAAAAGGATCAACTTTTTGTACCCCTGAATCCATCAGTCCTTGGCTTCAGGCTGTCCTGGGGCCAAGGAGATAAGCCTAATTACTTGGTTTTGAAAGTTCCCATTAACTTAGGGAAATTCTCTGAAGAAGGGAGCAGGTGTGAGCCTTTAGTGGCCAACATTCACAGCTGCTGGGCATGGGTGTGCCATCCTAACACAAGGAACCTAGATGGGGTACCATTACTGCCCACTACCTACAAGTATGGGTATTCACCTTGGATAACCATATGTATCCTAGGGTATTACAAATAAAGGATATTTTGGTAACTTATTATTTCTTTAATTGCCCCTTGTCTCCCCAACTGAGGATGAGCTGGAAGAGAATATATTCCAACTCACATCTCTAAATGGGACAGTTTGGACCAAGGCCTTTGAGAGGAAGAATACTGCCAAGAGAGTGCGGAGTTCTCTGAAACTTCTTCCATTTTTAACCCCAGCTTCTGTCTTCCTCACAGAGTATCATGATCAGAACATACACTTGTCTGAATTTGTGGGTCATGATATTTGTTGCCTGGTAGCATTTTAGCTTAACCATCCACTGAGTTCAAATTACAGGAAACATTTGAGCACAGAAGCAGTATGAGCACTGAATAAGTGCCCAGGCTTTGGTGCTGAAATTCGTTGGAAGACCATCTGTAAGAAGAAGAGCTTTTAGATGAGCTCTGTGTAGTTGATAAGCGAGAGGGAATGATTTTCAGAAAAAGCTGGGGTCTTAGCTTAGTTGCTTCTAACCAAGAATCAATGAAGGCAGTAGTTGGTTTTAATTATTTCATGAGCTTGTGAGTTTCTGAAACATGACCATGGAAAATAGTCCGTTCAAGGGTTGCTGATTAAATGAGAAAGTTTTAAAAACTACTCAAAAGGAAAAAAAAAATGGGGTTATATCACAAGACACAGGAAGTAGTTTTAAGGAGCTCCTGATGGCCAAATCTAAGACAATCTGAGCACCAAAATATTTAAGGAAGGAAATCTTCAAGTTTGTACCAAAAAGAGCTAGACAAATTAATAAATAAACAGGAGGAAAGGAAGGGTCTTGCTCAAAAAGAATGCTGATTACTGGCTGGTAGATGCAGCAGATGAACTGTAGTTGGAAAATCATTATTATTTTTTTAAAGATTTATTTATTTATTTATTTGAGAGAGAGAGAGCATACACATGCATGAGCAGAGGGAAAAGCAGAGAGAGAGGATCTTTTTTTTTTAAGATTTTATTTAGTTATTTGACACAGAGAGAGAGAGATTACAAGTAGGCAGAGAGGCAGGCAGAGAGAGAGGAGGAAGCAGGCTCCCCGCTGAGCAGGGAGCCCAAGGCGGGGCTCAATGCCAGGACCCTGAGATCAGGACCTGAGCCGAAGGCAGAGGCTTTAACCCACTGAGTCACCCAGGCGCCCGAGAGAGAGGATCTTTAAGCAGATTCCCGCTGAGTGGGGAGCCCAATGTGGGGCTCAAATCAAGAGTCAGATGCTCAACCAACTGAGCCACAAGGCACCCATGAAAATCATTATTTTGCAACCATCATAGCAAAGATAGGATCAGGCAAGAATTACTAAAGGACACTAAATTCATGGAGAAATATTGTTGAGGAGCAAGATAGTTGCATGGTCTTAAATGTCTGTGACAAACTGTTTTATTAGTTGCAAAGGAAGTTTATTAACTATACTAGAAGGAAATTGAACAGCCCCTTAATGTGGAAAAATTTGGACAATACCTTGGTTGATCAAAATCAACATGACTAATGAGGAGCCAATGGACAAAGTATGCATCCTAATGTGATACCATGATAAGGGCCCAATAACCCCAAAGCAGTATTCCAGCTGAGAATGCATAACCTCAATCTAGGGATGAGAAATCCCCAAATGAGGACTATTCCATTAAAAGGAGGCAACTGTGTTATTCAAAATTGTCAATGTCATAACTAAAAAGACAGGCTGAGGAACAGTTCCAGATGAAAGAGATATGACAATTTAGTGAAATGTGTGATCCTAGACTGGCTCCTATACTAGAAGGAAAATAATGCTATACGTGTCCTGAAATTCACAAGTGACCATGGTTGTTTAAAGAATGTCCTTATCCTTAGGAAATATATACTTAAGAATCCAGGGGTGACGAGTCATAACGTGAGCAACCTACTCCCTAACAGCTTACAAAAATCAGTTTATGCATGTGTGTATGTATGCATATGCATATTTAGAAAGAGAGAGGAGAAAAGGCAAATAAACAAATTAAGTCAAAATGTTAACAAAAGATAAATCTGGGTATTCCTGCAGCTTTTTTGTAAGTTTCTAGGTAAAATGTATTTATGATTAAGATGCTTTAAAAAAATAAGGGCAACTCAGTACAAATATACCAATATCATTATCTCAAAATGATTCCCTGCCAGCTGAACAAAATGGAGACCATTCCTTGTAACTTGACTCTAGCAACCACTAATGATCTGCCTCCCACACCACTACTGATGCTTTTACTGTGACTTCTCAGCTTTCAAATGCTCCCCATCTGATCCCTTGGTCTACCAGACATAACAGGGAGAGGACACCACCTCCCTGTTTTAAGGTCCCTTGTTGACTAGCAATTACAAATCAAATTCATTTGCTTGACCTTAAAGACCCTCCAAATATGACCCCAAATTGGTATTCCTTTCTACTTTCACATACAAAATGTGGTGTATTAGAATATGAGGCTTAGGGTCAGAAAGACCCTGAGTTCTCACCTAACTCCAAACTTCTGTGTGAGATAAGGCAGATTCCTCAATCTCTCTCAGGTACGATTTCTTCATTACACACACACACACACACACACACACACACACACACACACACACACACACACACACCACCACCACCACCAACAACAACAACAACAATAAAAACCAGCACCCCAGTTCATCGGTTCCCCAAGTCTGCAATAATTGCCATTCCTCAATTCTCTACAGAAGATTCTGACTGACATTCCCTCATCCTTGACTGTTTTTCTCTGTGAGAGCATTCTTTGATCCAACCTCAGTCTCATATCTTTTGTGGAGATCTTCCATCTTGCCCACATATTTGCAATTGCTCCCCCTTCCACATTCTCATAGCCCTTTGGTCAGATCTCTATTATGAATTCATGTTTTTTTTAAAGATTTATTTATTAATTTATTTCACAGAGGGAGAGAGATCACAAGGAGGCAGAGAGGCAGGCAGAGAGAGAGAGATGGGGAAGCAGGCTCCCCGCTGAGCAGGGAGCCCGATGCGGGCCCAGATCCCAGGACCCTGAGATCATGACCTGAGCCAAAAGCAGAAGCTTTAACCCACTGAGCCACCCAGACGCCCATGAATTCATGTTTTATTCCCCATCTTCATCTCAGTATTGGACCAAATGAGCTCTCAGTAAGTGTGGGCTCAAAACATGTGGGCCATCCTTCTGTGGATCACTAGGGGGATAGTACTTACTATTCTATATAGTAAGTACCTGTATTGTATCATCTCCCATTTTGGATTACACATTCATTTAGGGTGGTGGCCATGTCTTCATGTATCCATCTGAATTCCCCACAGGACACTCAGCAGAGTGCAGTGGGTTCTGTGCCCTCGATTTTGGTGAAGTTATAGTAACCATAATGATAATACTATCTAATACTTACTTAGCAGTTACTACATTCCTGGTCGTGTTCTAGGTACTTTATATATATTAAAACATTTAATCCTCACAATGATTTCATGAGGTACATATACTTTATTACTAGTCCCAGTTTCCAGGTAAGGAAACTGAGACACAAAGAGGCTAAATCATCTGCCAAAGTCAGGAAAGCAGCAGAGCCAGGAATGAAGCCAAGATATTTGGGCTCCAAAACTCACTCTCCAAACCATTACTCTGCACCATTTATCCTCAGACTATATGGGGGTCTTTACATCTGAAGGACACCAGGTTGCCGCTGTGGCAGCAAGGAGAATGTCTCCAAATAGGGAAGAAGACTGTTATTAGAAATATCAGTGCCACAGGGCAGCCATCCCACCTGCTCCCTCTCATGAGGTTGTTTTTTTATTCAGTGTCTTTCCAGCAAGAACACTATGCTTTCTTCCAGCATCTTCCTTCTTTCTTCCCCCAAGTCAGCAGCTACTGCTTGACTAGCAGTCTATGTTTGGGGGCTCCATATCCTGGACACCTTCCCACCTAGCCTCCTCCCCTATTAGATTTTTACTGTGACGATGCTGTATAGCAACAACTCCCCAAATCTCAGTGGCTTACAACAACAAATGCCTACTTTTCTTATTTTTCTCTGAAGATCAGCTGTGGTTTGGCTACTCTTTGTTGGGTTTACATCGGTTTGGGTAGGCTGGGCTGGACTCAGCTTCAGATCACATTCACCTCTGTTCCATGTGTTTTCATAATTTTGAAACCAGATAAATGCCAAAGACAAGTACTTCATAAGACAAACAGTAGAGCAAAAGAGGCTAAACTCAACTATAGAGCATATTTAAGTCCTCTGCCCATGACTCGTCTGTTAATCGCCACTGGCCAGAGCAAGACGTATGAACCCGTAATGAACAAGGATAGGGATTCATACTCTGCCTACTCTACTGAGAGGGAAAATCACCTGACAAAGGAGCATGGAACTAAAACTGTACTTTAGGAAGGAGTAGAAAAGTAGGAATGGTAATTCAATCTACAGAATGCTCCAATGTCCCAGAGACAGGAAGGCAGGGGTTCCTAACACAAATAGTGGCAGGAACAGCACAAAGCCTGGCTTAGCCTTGGGCTCCCATGTGGACTCAGCCCCAGCCAGCATCTGGAAATGGAGGGACGAGACCACACCATGAAGGATGGCCAGAGAGCACACTCATGTATGATGTGCCTACCTCAGAAAAGTCACGTTCCTGCAATCTGATTAAGTGGGGTATGGTAATGCAATCAACCAACAAATAACAATTGAGCATGGAACTACAACCCTGACTTGGTGCTGTTGAGTCCCAAAGGGAAATGGTATGCCAAGGACCAATTGACCTCTCTGGGAAGACAGGACTAACACACTTGCAATACTTCCTGAACAAGCCAGTGTATGATTAAGTTCTCAACCACACAGAGAAGCTCCTAGAGAAAAGGACAGTATTTTATAAAGTGATAATTGCACAGCAGGAAGCACATGCAGAGAAAGCCTTGGGGAGTTGAGAGCTTTGAAAGAGGACCTTGAATGTCCTATAGATAGAAGGAGCAGATAGAAAATGTTAGATATGCATTTCCAGAGAGGATAACCAGATGAGTCAGGAGAGACAGGGGACAATAATAGTGCAGGATATTATAGGATTGTCGTTTAATAGAGTTTTAGAAAATCATATTCCAGGAGCAAGGGAAAGATAAAGGAAAATTTGTCTGAACTGACAAATACCTTGGCTGCCCTGGTCTGAGAGAAATTCCTCAACTGTCTTTTTGACTTCAAGTTCTATTTTCTGTGTTATTTTTTTACAGCTTCAAACCCCTTCACTTTCTGACTAAACTGTGTGGAAAGAAACGAAATTTAAATGATTCAACATATGTCACCCAGAACTACTGGGCCCTGCCGTTCTTTTTTAAAGACAACCCCCATGAGACTTTCTATTTTCAGTTTGAGCAGATTTCCATTTCAACCAGACCTAGCTGGGATGATACTTTTCCCTTCTCTCCTATTCAGCATGGGAGCCAGTTGGGATTCTTTAAAAGATCTGCTGTGTTGCTGAGTGTCTTGGAAAAATGCAGCATTGCCATAGATCCGCCTGAACCAATAAATCATGACCTGGACACAGCAGCCATTGTGCCCTCCTGTTCATCACCAACAAAAGGAAATGCAGGGCCTTTTCTTTCTTCCTTTGTGGTAATGTAGCACCCAAGGGGTTATAACAGGAGGAGGAAGAATTAAGAGTTGAAAGCTGGATGTTTTTCTAGCTTGAGTTAAAATGTGACTTTGGGATGATAAATGTCATTACAGAGACTTCTAGTGCTTGTCCAGGAAGATAAGAAAGATTAAGTAGTCCTACTCTGTTGCTGCAGGGTGCTGATATTTGACTGGTTCTGGCCAATGGATGAACCTGGGAAAGACCCACTCACATTTCTTCAGTGCCTCTTCCCCTGCCTGTCGGACAAGGAGGCTGTTTGTTCCTGTTGGTGCAGCAAAGAGTGGTGCCCCAACAGCCTGGATCACCAAGTCATTGTATGAAGAACAGCTGTCCTGAAGGATTTCCTGGACACTTGGAGGACATTTCCTAAGCAAGAAAGATACCTTTGCTATAATTAGTTGCTAAAATTACAGAATTGTTTGTTATCACAAACAACTGACCTACCTATGCTGACTAATAAATGCTAACCCATATCTACAAAGCTCTAAAAGACAGTAAACTTCATTTAAGCTAGAGTAGTTAAGACTGGACAAAACAGAGCCCTGTGCAGAGATGTTTAAGCAGCATAAAGTAACCCTAAGCTCCAGCGTGGGTTTTACTCATAGGTGAATCCCTCACAATCTCATTTAGAAACTAATTGTTCTTACTTTACACACAATTCTAACACAGCTTCTCCTTTCCTTTCTAGTTTAAAGCAGAATGTTAGAAAGGAAAGTGTTCAGAGACACACTTACAGCAACAGAGACAGCTGACAGCTCATCAACTTGAGTGTTTTTGCTGAATTAGGTGAATTTGCAAGTTTCTTGTGACTTTCTGAAATGCCATTTAGTCCATATCTTGGCAATGATTGCTTAATGCCTTCTCTGTGACCCACCATCCTGTGTGGCCAAACATTGCCTAAAGAGGATATGGTGGAAAGAATATCAGGAGCATGGTACTGTTGACAAGAAGCCAGTGCAAGCTCATTAGCTTGAACATACACTCTGGCTTCTTACCACTGGCACACAGCATTGGATCTGAGTGTAGACATAGAATATGTAAGGAGCTAGAAGGCATCAGCTTCTTATTCCCAAAGAACAGTGTGATTTACAGAAGCAAATTCATTATACAAATGTGGACATACAGCAGCCCTGTCTAGTATTGCAAGCTTCACTTATATTGGCCACGATCTCTTGAGGACTCTTTTCTAAGGTTAATTCTACCTGCAATTAATAATGGCAGGTGAGAGAACTATAGATCTTGGATTACCACTTTCTCCCATACACTTGAAAGTTGTTCATGAAGAACAAAGTTGACAGGTGGTGCCTGAGGGAGATAGGATGGAAGCTAACAGATGACACTGTGCTATAGCCATTAGATGTTTATAAAGCCACATCTGGTTGTTCATAACCTACCTCTACAAGCCATCCAAATCCTATGGTTTATTATATATCATCTGTCATTTTTCCACATCTGAAGCCAAGCAAAGAGGGAGTGACTAATAGAGAAATTAAGGTGAATTTAATTTTCTAACCAGTTATCTCTCTGAATAGATACCTTTCTTATGAACAGTGCCTTGAACTTTAAGAAGAGGGGTGCCCTGTTTTCCTGGCCAGTCTATCTTCCAGAATTTCATCTGAACATGTCGTTCCTCTGAGCACTGGCTGGTGTTTATGTTTAGCAACCAGGAGTTTGGAGAGGTTGCTATGGGGATACATGAGGTTGATCTATGCCAGGTAACGAAATATGACCTGCTAGAGGTCCCTATGTCTCAGTGACACCTGATGAAGAATCTTTGGAAAAGAGAGTCCATGTTGAATTGGGAAACGTTCACAGAAAAAGCATTCGATGGTGACCAATTCTTTCACAAATTAGGTGAAGTCAAAGCCTCTCGGTCTACCTACCACTGCCACAAGAACAATCAGAGCTCTGAAGTGGTCATTTACAAAGCGGGCTGTCAGACACAATCTTTTGTAAGCACAGTTAAAAGTAATGACTTTGTGGACAGGGTCCTTATCTCAGCTGTACCCTTCTCTATCACTCACAGCACACGGTCAGGTTGAAATGACAGGATGTCAGAGTGGACCTGTGGATGCCACTAGCAACTCTCTCTGATTTTCCAGAATATGATTCATCTTGCTTTAGAACAAATATACTAATAATTTAGGACTTGCCTTGATCTAGCATTAAATAATGACTTGCAAAATTAAAAGAAAAAAGATAAAGCAGTTATAAAGAGATGTTATTCTCTCTGATCTACCCATTTTACTAGGGAATTACTTTTTTTTTTTTTAAAGAGACACAGAGCTGAAATCAGATAAGTTCCTGCTATAGTAACTGAGGTCACGGTTCATGTGTCTTGCAAACTGAAGAATGCATAGATCTGATTGAGGAATGAGCATCTGTTCACTTTTGAAGAACTTTCTCCTAATATGTAAGAGTTAACAAACCATTAAAAATAACCATTGAGTCTCACATGGCGATATTTTGCTTATTTCTGAGGGGCCATGAAATGAAGGATTTAAACACTATGTTTTTGTTGTCTCAAAGCTTTGAAAGTAGAGTCATCTCCTATTTTCTGCTCCTAAAGGTACAATATTGAGGTCTGTCATTTGCTGGTAAAAAAAAGGCTGGAAGACTGATATGGAGACAGTGGGTAATGGAAATCAGAGCCACTGAGAGGCAGGTAAACATAGAGGAATAGTTGGTATATCAATAATGTAATGTTGTTAAAGACCTATAGATTCTTCCCTGTTCAAGTGATTCTGATATAACACTTGTGGAGGAAGACTGGTTGAGTGAGTGTAGTGTGACTACTTAGGTTTGTTGACTCAAAACTCATCCTTACCCACACAACTAGCAGCACTGCAATTTGTATCAGAATATGCAAGTATTCCTACTAGTCTAAGTCTGTTTAAAGTTTCATTGTTACCAAAAAGTCACCTTCTATACGGGAATGCTAGAAAGGAGAGACCCCAGACCACTGTTGTCTAACATCTATTGTCCTCATCATACTGGAGCGCTGACCTTGAACTTTTCTAGTCTGGCTGTTTCCCTGAACTCAGGGCCCATGGATGGATGTCAGGGGAATCTATGTACACTCAAAATTCCACGAAAATGTATGTGAGCTTGGGTGTATGCCTGTGTGTGTGCACGTTTCTGATGACAGGGTTCATAGTGTTCATCTGGGTCTCAGAGTAGTTCTGTAACACTCACTCCAACGAAGGATAAGAAACATAAGCCACGGAGGAATGTCTTCGACAGGGTGCACCCAGCTCTGTCCTCTCCAAGTCTCTGTGAGGATGCAGGTTCATCCCGGTCCCACACCAGGTTCCCCTCTGTTTCTTCTCTTTCCTTCACTTTCTTCTCCTGCTTGGAACATCCTCCCTTACGAACCACGTCTGAGTGGTCTCCGATAAAATTATTCCCTCATGGGTGTTAACTGAAGAATATATGATCTCTTTCAGCACACTTTTGCTCTATGTTTTAAAACAAAGTGAGAGCTTAGACCGAACAAACGAATGTGATAGAATATCAGACATGGTGGTCTCTAGTTTGAAATTACTTACATGTCCCTCCCAGCACCTTTCCCCTCCCGCCAGCAAGTGACGATACTGTGCTGCTTACATGTGTGGGTGATTCCAGACCAGCCATTTACTTAAACTAAGGGAAGTCACCAAGAGGACACATTCTAGTTCAAGAGGAGAAACAGCAGCCAAACCTGCTGAGAGAGTAAATAAGCGCTGGCTGATTTTCATATTAATTTGTAATCTGATCACTTAGCCTTCTCTCTAAGTTGTACAATTATACCTCTTTAGCAACCTCGGACTGTTGAAGAACCCGCATCAGTGCCCTCTCTATAAAGAGAAAAGGGCAGAGTGTGGCCAGAATTGCTTATCTTGCTTTTCCTAAAACACAGAAGAGCATCATCCAAAAGAAAGTGCAGGCAGGGGAATGGTGGGCACTTTTCTCCCTCACACTGCATTTTCCCAGCCCCAGCAGACTTTAGCCTCCCTGTCAGCTCTTCCCTCCCACACCTGAGGGAAGGAAGATGCCCCCACACTGTCCTTCTGCTTACCCACCCTGACATTCTCATGGGAAACCTGCAGCTCCTCCAGCACCCTAACCACTCCCTTTCTTCAAAGATGTACCCCACATCCCAAAGGCTGTTCCCAAATATGCATAGAGATCAGCATCTTCCTCCTGGTGAGGAGACGGTAGCCAATTATCTGTTAACAGTTCTGAGAGAACTATCTATATATAATAAAACTGCTTAAATAAGCCCACAAAGAAGGATCACATTAGGCCCTCCCCGAAGCTTCTTTGAGTCGCCTGTAACACTCCTGAAACCTAATCATCTTCTCTAGTTTGCCTACTTTTCTGAGCAACAGTGTGTGTGTGTGTGTGTGTGTGTGTGTGTGTGTGTGTGTCTTTTCCATTATCATTAATGGGAACTGGGAGCACTTAAGAGGAGGCAAGCCTTTCCCTAGAGATGTAATTTCATGCATTAAGATATCAAAACATGAGAGAATACACGTTGATATGTGGTGGATTCATACGATTGGCTCCATTAACACTAATGGGAATGAGGCCCGCATCTCCCCGCCACACTGGCTGGACAGTTATCTCAAGCCTGGCGCCTCAGGAGGCCCAGGCTTGATGGCTGACCTCACCCTTGCATGTAGTTTTCTTTGTTTTCAAAACCAGCTGGATAAATATGGCAGAGGCCCTTGATTGAATATAGATACCAGGTCCTCACCCTGGCAGCAGGCAGTCTATGTGGTGTGGCTTTAAATGAATGCATGATACTGATTCCATAAACCACATAAACATCAGTCTAATCCATTTATGGTCCCACTTTGCTAAGAACAGACAAAGCAAAGGGTATCTATCCTCCTAGTGTTAAAAAGGAGACAGAGACAGCAGGCTCAAAATGGAGTCACTTATGCTAAACCCCACCAAGACTTAACACTTAACCTGACTGCAGCTTCAGCTATTCCCAGAATTGCGACCTTTAGCCAACCATCCTGGAATTTCTTTGTCAACACTAAGAGGTAATCCACTGACAGACCCCTTTCATTCCCTGTAGGAGGGCAACCCTGCTAAAAACAAAGCATTCTTTACTAATAATTACCATTTTCTACTCTCTCTGTACCTTTAAAAGCCTTTCCCTTTCTGTAGCTCTTTGGAACTCCTTTCTATTTGCTAGATGGGATGCTACTCGATTTGTGAATCATTCAACAAAGCCAATCAGATCTTTGAATTGAATTTTCATTATTTAACTCTAGAAAGGAGATATAAAATCCTGAACCTCAAAGCTCTACACATGCCACCGACTCAAGCTACCTAGAGGACCAGCTATCTCCTGATGGGCTCACTGTTCACATATCCTCTCCTTAATTTCTCATGGATTGTTCCATGAGCAGAATCTTTGTAACTCCTCCAGAGACACTGAGTGAGGCTGAGCAAATAGACCTTCCAGGCAACATACTGTATCTATTCACAGATCATCATGAAGCAGTGACTAGTGAAGTATCCCCTTTACCTTGTTTTCCACCCTTCCCTTCCCTGCCTCACTTTGTCTTCACCCTTAATGCCCTGGGTCTGCATCTCCCAAATAAAGCCTATGCACTTAATCCTTGCCTCTGGCTCTGTTTCCCCCATAACTCTGGCTAAGATAAGTACATTTATTATATATCTTGTGCATGTGTTATATGTAACTTATAAATTAGTTAAAGATAAATAATAATGTACCAATATTTGTCTAATGATTAAAGCTTATAGGAATAACTTCTGTACAAGTAACATGTATGCTCAGTCCACTAATGAGGAGAACTCAGATCCATTTTGTGGTAATAAGGTTGCTGTGTAACTGCCTGGAAAGCAGGCTTTAAAGTAGGGATTGGGAGGGAAAAAAAATTGCTTTAGTGCCACAGTTAGTACTAGTTTTAAGTTGGATGTGAGTTATGCAGCTGCAGATGTTTTGCAGAGGTTTTATGGGTGGAATCAGTGAAAGGACCGGCAGCAGAGATGCAAACTACCCACACACAAAGCCCAGAATCCAGAGAACCAAGGGCTTTATCTTATAACATTCTGCATTTTCCAAAGAGGACCCAATTATTCTCCTTCTATCCTTTCCTTTAATCCACATTCCTCCCTTCCCTACATTGTGACAGAATGTCTAAAGCATTTCCCTAAAGGAAAGATAGAAAATAAGAAAAACAAATCTTCTCAGACTCCAGAAATGAACTAATATGGGAGGGAGGTTTGCTCCCTCTTGTCACTATCCCCAGATTCTACAGATTCTTATAAGAGATACCCAGAGAGCCTCAATATCTTGAAGATCTGAGAAGAGTGAATTCTTCTTAAGTTGAAGGGGGTGGGGATGGGGTCACACTTTATCAGAGTCATGATACTGTAAAGTTATCTGTTAAGTTATACTTATTTGGCATGACCTCCTCAGTTTACTGAGAAACTAAAAGATGGTGTTTAGAATGTGACTTTGAAAAGAAGCCAAATCTGAGTTCAAATGTGTATTGTCACATTTGTCAAATGTGTATTGTCACCAACCTTGTGGCAAAGTTAAACAAGTTGTGTTATTGCCCTTTTTGTGTCTTATAATTGGTAATAACATCCTCTTAGACTGTTGTCTTAGGCAAGATACACCTGAGATGAGAATTCACGTACAAGCAGGTTTTTTTTAAAGATTTACTTATTTGGAAGAGAGAGAGAGATCATGAGCAGAGTATAGGGGTGGGGTGGGGGAGAGGCAGAGGGAAAGAACCTCAAGTACAGTCTGCCCTCAGCAGGGAGCCTGACACAGGGCTCAATCCCATGCCCCTGAGATCACGACCTGAGCTGAGATCAAGAATTAGATGCCCACCCCCCCAAAAAAAGACTTAGATGCCCAACTAACTGAAGCACATGTGGTGGGATATTTCTAATAATGATTGTCTTTAATATTGAAGAAATTGAGCACGTTGCTCAGGCATCACATGTCTAGCCAGAGCAGAGCCTTAAAAGGGGACCTGTGCTTGGGTCTTTTGCTCTGACTTCCTGAGAAGCATGTAGCTTCCTAAACTACATGCCTGCACTCTGGATCATTTGGTACCCAAGTGTCTTCTTCTGGGTGGTTCTAGTCTAAAGTCAATTAGAATTAAAGTGAAGAGTTAGAATGAAACTGATTCTGTCATGTGTTTGTTAGTGCTGTTCTGGAAATCTGAACAGAAAGGTCAGACAATTCAAAAGGTATTCATCCATGTGGGTGTATTCACATGGAAGCAAAGCTGCATTGGAAACATTTCAAATTGACCAGTGTCATATTTTCATTTGAAAGGAGAGCCTTGTCATCTTTCATTAAGTCTCTAAAACACACCTGGTATATTATGTGAATAAATCCATATTCTTTCCTGAAACTATTCAGCACTTTCCATCATTCTTCATCTGCATTCTGTGTACTTTGCTTCTAATAAAGAGGCACCCATGTGCCTCTTGTTGGAATAATATTCTTAAGCTACTCAAGCCATTTTGCCTGCACACTATATCCAGAAGAGCTTAGAATCATATATGCCAGCGTGATGACTGCTTGGTGCTGAACTGTGAAATCCCAGTTTCCCTCATCATGAGGTAGGACAAACTGTGGCGCTCCCCTTGGGGTCGGGCTGAGCTGGAAATTCACATGAAATTTCTCCATCCTCATTTAGCTTCTTTGTGTTCCCTGTTAAACTTCCCTCACTCCTTCAGAAGTCTTTTCTGGAAGCAATTCCATAATAAATCACTTCTAAGTGAATCTTTGTCTAAGGGTCAGCTTCTAGAGTCCTGACCTAAGACACTAATACAAAAGGATTTTCTTAACAAGTATAAGACCAAAACAAGCTAGCAACACTGCATAATAAAAAAAAATTTTGCATGACTATTATTTATCAGGAAAGTGTAAAGCAATCTATAGGTTACAGTGTATATGGGCTGAGATTACAGATAAAGAATAAAGTATAAAATAAATACTAGAAAAGTTAAGCTATTCATAATCACACAGCTAGTTAGTGACATCTGGATTCAAACTGTTTGACAATAAAGCCTAGACTCTTAGCCTAGACTCACCACCTTTGAACCCTTAAACTTGAAATGAAGAAAGTGTGAAAGAATATCCTCTGGTTCTTATTCCAAGAGGCATCCATTTCAATCTCTGGATTAATTGTCCAAAGAAATTTTGTCTTTGTTTTCAGATTCTCTGCTAGGTCAGCTTTGTGAATGTTTCTGGATTTTGCATCATATTCCATGGAGGAAAGCATAGACTGACATTTCACTTGCATCTTTATGCATGTGTTACTTAGATCTTCTTAGGGACCCCATTGAGTCCCAGTGCTAGCTGCCAGTGACTCTCCACCAGGGAGTGGGGTTTAAAATCATCACTGACAATAAAGGCTCATCCACCAGAAATGTAATATCCTTGAAATATGACCTTCTTGAAGTTCAAAAGATAGTATCACTAAATTGAAAAGAAATCCTTCTTTCTCAAGTGTAGGGTTTATCTTATTGACTATAATGAGGACCAGAGTTTCAATCTGCTCACCAAGTGTGTTGTAATAAGGAAGAAAGAAACAAAAACAAGAAAGTGGAGATGAGGCTAATTCAGTGGAATTCAGCACCACAAATGTATTGAAGGTCTTCTGCCTTACTCACTTCATTATACTGGGTAGCCACCCCATCTCCTTTTCACACTCTGCCATAACTCCTACAACTACATTCAGCAGCACAGCAACAGTACTTCACAATGATTCTAATACTCCCTTGGTATTTCTCCACCACTAATAAAATCTATTTGGAAACTATAAAGCTAATGTTCATAAAAAGTAGTGAACACAGATGCATAGCCGAAGAAAAAAGTGCCAGGGATGGAGGGATGTTTCATTGTTCCCTTGCTCTTACCCTCCTGCCATGTGTTACTGTAAACAACAGTAGATAGTAGATTACTGGGACTCCTACATTTGTGGGTAGATCCTCACACATCAGGAACTATGTGAAAGCTACCATAGTAGGTGCAGGCATCTTCCCTCCTGCAAGAAGCTTAGAGTCTAAACTGGAGGTTAAGACTTTTGAATTGATTGATATAGCATGAAATATGTAGATTCTATTCATGATTGTATGGGTTTAGCAGATGAAAAAATCAGGCTGATCAAGGCAAACATTGCTGTGGGCAGGCTAAGAGGACCAGAAAAGGCATCCCATGCTCAGGGTCTACATAAGAAGATGTGTAGCAGAAAAATTTAGAACACAAATCAGACAATGGACCTACATGCAAAAAAGAGTTCATAACAAAAATTTGAGAGATCTGAACTAGGGCTAAATTGCCTTTCAAATATTTTTGAAATGTCGAAGACTTCCCTTATCAAACACCCATTGGTTGTTGCTTAAAAAATTAAATGACTAGGCCCCAAGGGCTGAAAAAAAAATTATATGACTAATCTATTTTTGTATAACAAACCACCACAATGGTTGTTGATTTAAGACAACAACCATTTTGTTTACTCATAATTCAGTGGATAAGAATTTGGGGCTGAGCTCGAGTGAATGGTCTTCTCTTGGTCTAGTCTGGTGTCATTCACGCAGTTTTGCTATTCTGGTAGCTCAGGTGGGGTTAGGTGGTCTTGATGGCTTTGAATATATGCTCCTATATTGGAGAATCTAAATCTAAAACCATGGATTCATTAATGTTGAGGGAATAAGCTCTATCACCACCTTCTTTCCACCCCCTGCCCCCCAGACTCTACACAAAGTGGAATCTGCTTCATGGACTCTGCAGTTCCATCAGAGTTATAGTGAAGATTCTAATAAATGATATTGAGAGAGCTAAGGGTTATGGATCTAAAGCCAAAATATTTACCATTCTATTACTATAGAGAAAAAATTCTGAGCAAGATTTCAAATTTGGAGATGAATCTATGCTATTTATCCAACTTAAAAAAAAATCACCCAGTACCATGAACTTTCTAGAATGGTTAGATTGAGAGATGGTCAACTCACCTTGTTCAGTGCTCTATAATAAGATATGGAAGGAGTCTGTGGTATCAGGGGTACACAACTGTGATGAGCATAAGCAATAGCAGTGACATTCTTTACTCAGTAGAAAGTAAATCTGTGTGTTCCTACTATATGTCTGCAGGCTCTGGCACAGGTATGGAAAGGACATCTTTCTCCCTTTGGGCTAAAACACAAGACACATAGCATACTAGCAACACCTTTTTTCCTTAACACTTACATAGGGATTTGTCATACCTGCAAGTAATATATTTTCATTTACTCTTAGGATTGAAAATCTAGCTCCTTAACCTTCTGATATTTGAGGGGGAAAATGTCATTTAGTGGCCTGAAACAGAATCTAACTAAATGGTCCCCAAACAGACTGAAAATTTTCATCTGCTTTCTAAAAATATCCAAGAGAGCCTTTGTCTTTGATTTATTTATTGCATTTGATGCAATACTCTGTCTGCCTATACTGTCTTTCCCAAAGGGTGGGGACAGTTCTCAAAGTACTTCAGAAATGTTAAGTCACTTATTCCTCAAATACCCTTAATTAATATATAAAGAGCAAGAATTTATTGCCTTTTTTATTTTTTAAAGAGCCACAGTAGCATCTGTCCATAACCCATTGGCCCTAACCCTGTGGTATGTTGACTTGACATCCAAATGTCACCATTTGCACTCTGTCCAAGGGATTCTCCTGCCATCACATTTGTCTGCCCTTACACACAGCAGACCAAAATGACTGGAGAATTAACAGTCTCCAGGAGTAGCCATCAACCAGTGACTGACAAAAATTAAAAATCAGTATGTGCCTCCCCCTACCACAACCTCTACCTTCTGGTGGGATAACTCTGAGCCCCATGTTCTACACTGCCTCTGGGGTTCCCAATGGGATGGAGCTCCAGCTACCCACAGAGACAAACTGAGAATCCAGCCTGATCATTGCTCGCTATCCTGGTGCTTCCTGAGGTTGCCTCCTAACTGAATCCCTCACACTCAAATCCTTGTCTCATAGTCTGCTTCTGGGGGAAACAAACCAAGACAAACAGTGATGTATAGAGTAAAACTGTTTGCCTTTAATTAAATTAGATCTAATCTTCAGGTTTGGATTCTAGAACTCTATCCACAAGACCTTGCTCTTCTTTCTATATTTAGAATTGTGAGGTTTATAAATTAGGAAAAGACCATAGAAAGTTTATTCTGAACTCCTCAGTCTACCGATAAGGAAACTGAAGGTCAGAGAGGTGAAGAACTTGCTTTGTGGGGTACATAAAACAGAACACTTTTTCATTCCCAGAACAGCATTGTTCACACTAAGCCACACCATACTGATTGTTTTGAGAGCATCTATAGATTTTTCCTTATTGAATACAATGCAATCAAAATAACATAGACCAATAAGGGAGACAAATTTGCAGATAGCTAGAAAAATAGGGTAGAATAAGAAATAGGGGGCAAAAATGGCTAAAGGGGAGTGGGAGGTATAGGTTTCCAGTTACAGAATAACTGTTATGAGGCTCAAAGATATAGCACAGGGACTATAGTCAACAGTATTGTGAGAGCCTTGTATGGTGTCAGATCTAGCTACACATGCGGTGAGCACAGCATAACATCTAGACTTGTCAAATTGCTATGATGCATATCTTATACTAATGTCAACTCTACTTCAATGAAAAATAAATAAATAAAAATAAATTTTTTAAATCGGGAAAGAGTAAAGGAAGAAAAGACAGTTAGCCTAGCAGTGGAAGGCTAAATTGAATGCAGTGGTTCTCAGTTTGGGACACACATTGGAATTACATGGGGTGCTTTTAAAAAAAAATACTGAAGCCCGGATCCATTCCCCCAGAGATCCTGATTTATGGCTTTGGGATACAGCATTGGTATTGGGACTTTTAAAAGAAATACTCAGTTGACTCAAATGTGCAGCCAAGATTTGAGAACCACTGTTTTGGTGTACCAAACTGTGTAACACTTCCATTATTGAGATATGAAATCACATTGTTTCAAGTAGGGACTCTCGAAAGTCAGAAGAAGCTCTAAGGATATTAAATCATGAAGAAATAACAGAAGAAGCTGTAAATATATTGGCATATTTTAAAGGTTTATACTTAATCTGTTAACCTTTATAGAGAACACTGTGATTTAATTACACATTAACTACAGTGCTTTCTGTAGGCCAAATACTGGCCCCATAGTTGTCCACATCAAAATCCCTAGAACCTGTGAATGTGTTACTTTCCTGATAACTTAGATTTTGAAACTATGATTAAGTTAAGTTTCCATAAATGGGAAGATTATCCTGGATTATCTGGCTGAATCCCAGGTAATCACAAGAGTCCTTATGAAAAGGAGGCAAATCAGAAAGGATGAATACCCAACTTTCTTATCAACATGGATGGGTCTGGAGGAGATTATGCTGAGTGAAATAAATCAAGCAGAGAAAGCCAATTATCATATGGTTTCACTTACTTGTGGAACATAAAGAATAAAATGAAGGACTCTAGGAGAAGGAAAGGAAAAGTGAATTGGGGTAAATCAGAGGGGGAGACGAAATATGAGAGACTGTGGACTCTGAGAAACAAACTGAGTGTTATGGGGGGGGGGATGGGTGAGCCTGGTGGAGGGTATTAAGGAGGGCAGGGAATGCATGAAGCACTGGGTGTGGTGCATAAACAATGAATCTTGGATCACCATAAAAATAAAATGCAATTAAAAATATTTAAAAAAGAAAGAAAGAAAGGGAAGCAATAGAGTGAGAGTCAGAGAAGAAGCAAGACACCTTGAGGAGCAGAGGCTGGAGTCATGCCATTGTTGGAGGCGGCCAGGCATCAAGGAATGCAGATGGCCTCTCAAAGCTGGAAAAGAGAAGACACAGGAAAAGAGAAGACAGAGGAAAAGAGAAGATTCTCCCCTGGGGCTCCCAGAAGGGATACAGCCTTGCCAACACCCTGGTTTTAGCCCCCTACGATCCATTTTCAGACTCTGACCTCCAGAACTGTGAGTTGATCAATCTGTGGTATTCTAAGTCACCACGTGTGTAGAAAATTGTTGCAATGGCAGTAGCAAACTCATATAAGGCAAGTCCTCTGGTCTTTTCAATGAGATACAATTTTAAAGTTGTTTGATAAACATTTCTTTCATCCCTGTACCCACTCCCATCCCCATGGATAATGTCATCTAAAGATAAGACTGAAAGCCTAAAACTGCAGCCCTTTGTGACTGTGTGGTCCAAGCCATATGATTCTCTTGGCCCCAGTGATCAGTGAAAGACCTGCGGATCCCCTTACCCAAGAATTTAACACTGCCACTGGATGCAAACAGCAAGAGGTTTATTTCCACGCAGGTACCGGCGGGTGGTCGGCAGCTCCAGCTAACCGAGCACACCGACCGGAGAGAAACAGGGTCTTATATAGGAAGGCACAAACAAGTTTTGGGTGGGGCGCAACTGATTGGTTGACAATTTGAACTTTGAAAAAGGCATACTTGGAGTTTGCTGATTGGTTTTGAGTACCCGCGCGCGCGAAGTGAGAGGCGGGAAGGGGGAACAAGCTGATTGGTTCTGAGGGCCCGCTCGCGCAAGAGAGGGGAACAAGAAGGGGGAAGGTAGGAAAGCCATCATGGCGTCTCTATTATTTCTATAAGCCAAGCAGTGACAGTAAAGCAAAAGAGCAATTAATATGCGACTAATAACCCGATTAATAACCTAATTCATACCTAAAAGCCAGCGGTTTACAGAAAAGCAAAAAAAGCGGTTAGTTATCCTACCTACCTTCTAGGGGAAGGGTCTTTCAATCAGCACTGGACATGTGACGATGTTGTGAATGATATCAAAAGGACACAGGCTAACATTTGCCTAAATGATGCCCAAAGCAGAACACTAGAGATTCTGAATGATCATTTGTTCACTTATTTGTCTTTTCTTCTATTCATCCATTTATTTGCCCACTCAGCCAATACCTTTTGGCTCCTAATACTGTGTTGGGCAGGGGTGTGATCTGGTACAGTTAGCATTTCCAGATAAAACACAGTAGGCCCAGTTAAACTTGAATTTCAGAAAAACAAACAATAATATGTATATACCAAATAATGTGTCACATTAATATTGTATTATTTGATGTTTACTTGAAATTTAACTTTAACTAGACATCCTATATTTTTATTTGTTAAATCTTGCAACCTGTGTATCATGGTTCTCAGCCAAAGTTCTAAGACACACTGCTATGTTACTGGTAATTTGTTGCTATACTCTTTTGAATGACCCATGTTTATAAAAACTTAGACCTGATCCTCTCTAACTGAATTGATTCTGGTATGTAGTCTTGTGCCAGAGAGAGAAGGGTAAACTTTTTGTCAGAATAAGAAGAAAAAGCAAGGCATACACACTGGGGCACCACCTAGGAGGTAGAAGATGCCATGCATTTTGAAAGGTAGAAAATATAGGAAGAGCATGACTGATCCAGTGTGCATTTCAGAGGCTAACAGACCATCTTTTGAATTCTGCCCTGTCCTTCACTAGCTGTGTGAAGTTACGTTTTTCTCTGAACTTTTGGGGCTCTTTTCCTATAAAATTAGAACATTATCTTTCACTCTTCACAGATGACATGATACTCTATGTTGAAAACCCAAAAGACTCCACCCCAAAATTGCTAGAACTTGTACAGGAATTCAGCAATGTTGCAGGATATAAAATCAATGCACAGAAGTCAGTTGCATTTCTATACATTAACAATGAGGCAGAAGGAAAAGAAATCAAGGAACTGATCCAATTTACAATTGCACCAAAACCATAAGATACCTAGAAATAAAGCTAATGAAAGAGGTAAAGGATCTGTACTCTGAAAACTATAGAACACTTATGAAAGAAATTGAGGAAGACACAAAGCAATGGAAAAACATTCCATGCTCATGGATTGAAAGGACAAATACTGTTAAAATGTCTATGCTACCCAAAGCAATCTACATATTCAATGCAATCCCTATCAAAATACTATCAACATTTTTCACAGAGCTGGAACAAACAATCCTAAAATTTGTATGGGACCAAAAAGGACCCTGAATAGTCAGAGGAATGTTGAAAAGAAAACCAAAGCTGGTGGCATCCCAACTCTGGACCTCAAGCATTATTATGAAGCTGTAATCATCAAGACAGTATGGTACTGGCACAAAAACAGACATAGATCAATAGACCAGCATAGAGAACACATAAATAGCCCCTCAACTCTATAGTCAACTAATCTTCGACAAATCAGGAAAGAATACCCAATGCAAAAAAGGCAGTCACTTAACAGTGGTGTTAGGAAAACTGGACAGCCACATGCAGAACCATGAAACCAAACCACTTTCTTACACTATACACAAAAATAAATTCAAAATGGATGAAAGACTTAAATGTGAGATAGGAATCCATAAAAATCTTAGAGAAGAACACAGATGGCAACCTCTTTGACCTGAGCTGCAGCAACTTCATGCTAGACATGTCTTCAAAGACATGGGAAGCAATAGCAAAAATGAACTATTGGGACTTCATCAAGATAAAAACATTTTGCACAGCAAAGGAAACAGTCCACAAAACCAAAACTCAACCGACATAATGGGAAAAGATATTTGCAAATGACATATCAGATAAAGGGCTAGGATCCAAGATTCATAAGAGCTTATCAAACTCAACACCCAAAAAATAAAACATTCAGTCAAGAAATGGGCAGAAGACATCAACAGACATACAAATGGCCAACAGACAGATGAAAAAATGTTCCATGTCACGAGCTATCAAGGAAATACAAATCAAAACAACAATGGCATACCACTTCATGCCAATCAGAATGGATAAAATTAACAAGTCAGAAAACAACAAATGTTGGATGAGGGTGAGGAGAAAGGGGAACCCTTTTACATTGTCAGTGTGAATACAAGGTGGTACAGCCACTCTAGAAGACAGTATATAGGTTCCTCAAGAAGTTAAAAATAGAGCTACCCTATGACCCAACAATTGCACTACTAGGTAATTAACCCAAAGATAAATATGTAGTGATCTGAAGGGGTACCTGCACCCCAATGTTTATATCAGCAATGTCCACAATAGCAAAACTGTGGAGGGAGCCCAGATGTTCATCAAAGGATGACTGGATAAGAATCATGTGGTGCATATATATAATGGAATATTACTCAGCCATCAAAAAGGATGAAATCTTACCATTTACATCAACATGGATGGAACTGGAGGGTATTATGTTTCGTAAAATAAGTCAATCCGAGAAAGACTATAATCATATGGTTTCACTCATATGTGTAATATAAGAAATAGAATAGGGAATCATAGGGGAAGTGAGGGAAAACTGAATGGGGAGAAATCAGAGAGGGAGACAAACCATGAGAGACTCTTAACTACAGGAAACAAATTGAGGGTTGCTGGAGGGGAGGTGGGTGGGGGGTGGGGTAACTGGGTGATGGACATTAATGAGGGCACTTGATGGAATGAACACTGTGTGTTATATGCAATTGATGAATCACTAAATTCTACCTCTGAAACTAATAATACACTATTTGTTAATTAAATTGAACTTAAATTTAAAAAAACTTAAAAAGAACATTATCTAATTTATAGATCATTGGGTCAATCAACTAATGTTTATTGTATACATGCTATGTGTCAGCATCATTCCAGCTATTAGAGCTACTACGTTAAACAGTCCAGACAAAGTCCTTCTTCTCAAGGACCTATGTTTCTTCAGGTACTGTGATGATTAAAGAAACTATCACAGTGCTGAAGCACATAGTAGGTGTTCAATAAACATTACGGAATGATTGCTTTAATTCCTGATGTCTTAAGACCCTGTCGTCAAGAGGCTTACTCTCACCTGGTGGTGGGTATTAAGGAGGGAATATATTGCATGGAGCACTGGGTGTGGTGCATAAACAATGAATCTTGGATCACTGAAAAAAATAAAATAAAATAAATTTTTTTAATTAAAAAAGAAAGGCTTACTCTCAAGTAAGCAGGTTCATCCTGCCTGCCTTGTTTGCCCATGGGCCTGGGAAATTCTATTTGGGGAAATCTATTTCAATCTTGAGTAACACAGACTGTCATTTTCCTCTGACCTAAGAGGAAATAGCAAAAGGGAGAACAGAGTTCATTAGGTTCTTTCTTCCTCTGTGAGAGAAGTTTCCACGAAGCAGTTCACAGTGTGAAGAAGTACAGTGGATTCTACGCTGTGTTTGCCTGTAAGTCAAAAGACCCATGATGGGATGCTCCAACTTCTGCAGCTTTGCTTACCCACATGGAGATGGAGATAAGCAAGAGTCTTAGGCATCTGTGTGCTTACATTCAATCTCACTTATTCAAGTAACATTTATTGAAGTAATTTCCATGCATGAGGGAGGTACACTTCAGTTTTCACAGCTGACTGCAGTTCACATTGCTTATGTGCAAAAATTTGGCAGCAGCAGTGTGCTCTGAGATTATATAGGAAAGAAAAATCTGATGGAATCCACAATATTTTCCTCATGTTGTGATGTGCTATAATTTCCCTAATCTGTATGTGTGCTTAGGAAAACATAAATAGGAAAGACATTTATCACAGCATAGAAAGTCATCTATTTATTCAACATCTATCCACTGGATGGCCTTTATTAAGCCCCGTACTGAGAAGAGCAGAAAAGTCACATAAGACCTTGCTGCTTAAAGCATGGCCAACCTGTGGGCAATTAGCATCATCAGCAATGAGTTCTACAGAAAGGCAGGATCTCATGTTCTACCCAAGACCTACTGAACTAGCATCTACATTTTACAAGATCCCAGGTGATTCAAATGTACGTTACTGTCTGAGAAGCCCCGACGGATAATACAGTCATGAGCATCTGGAGAGGCTACTACTAGGGAGACAGAATTTACACACAATATTAAGAAATAATGACCATATTTGAAATGACCATATGATTTTTCTCAAATTAAAATCCAAATTTCCAGCAATGTTGTTTTCTTTCTTTTCTCTCACTGTTATGTCAAACTTTTTCTTACCACAAGCAACAGTGCTGAACTCATTCAAAACGATATTATTCCTCTCTGTATGTATTTATTTCCCGGGTTTCATTTCTTCCTCATGAATTTTTAGCTTTCGGCATGCAAATTCTCTATTTATCTTGTTTTTGAATAATTCAGCCTCACTAATATGTGAATTCTTTTTGGCATCAGCTTCAAATATTCATGCCAGTTGTTGGTATCAGATTAACAAAACAGGTAAAAAACGACTCCAAAATCTATTATATCAGGGTTTGCAATATTCTTTATATTTGCAGTAAAGTTTCCTCTATCTCCTTTTCTGTGAACTTACATTGATTTTTTAAAAATTGAAACATGACTCACAAAAAAATTATGTCCCTTTTAAATACAACTCAGTGGTGTCAAACATATTCACAAGGTTGTGCAACCATCACCTCATTTCCAGAACCTTTTCATCTTCCCAAAATGAAATTCCAAATCCAGTAACAGTCACTGTCCATTTTTCCTTCCCAAAGCTCCTGGTCACCACGAATTCACTCATAATGTCTTCTATGGATTTCCCCATTCTGGACATTTCATATAAATGGAGTTATTCAATACAAGGCCTTTTGTGTCTGGTTCCTTGCACTTACCATGTTTTCAAGGTTCACCCATTTTACAGCATGTATCAGTTCTTTATTCCTTTATATAGTCGAATAACATTCCATTGTGTAGATATACTACAGTTGTTTATCCATTAATTTGTTGATGGATATTTAGGTTTCATCTGCTTTTTGGCTATGAGTAGAGCCAAGCTATGGCTTGTTTATGAGAAAACTGATAGGAACATTCATTTACTAGTATTTGTGTGAATTGATGTCATCAATTCTCTTCTGCATGTACCCAGGAATGGAATTGCTGGGCCATATGGTAACTCTACATGTACCATTTTGAGGAATTGCCAAACTGTTTTCCACAGCAGCTACACCACTTTAGATTCCCAGCAGCAATGAATGATGACTCTAATTTCTCCACATCCTTGCCAACACTTGTTCTTGTCTGTGTTTTCTATTATAGACACTTTTTGCTATGAAATGATATTTCATTGTGATCTTCATTTGCATTTCCCTAATCAGTAATGATGTTGAGAATCTTTCATGTGCTTAGTGGCCATCTGTATATCTTCTTTGGAGAAATGCCTACGCAAATCTTTTGCCCATACTGTGCTTTTTACTGTTGTTCTGCAGAGTTCTTGATGCATTATGGATATTAGACCCTTAATAGATTAGTTATTTCCTAATATTTTTCCCATTCTGTGAGATATCTTGTCATGTTATTGATGATGTTCTGCGAAGCACAGGCGATTTTTTGTTTGTCTTAATGTAGTCTAATTTATCCACATTTTCTTTGGTTGCTTGTGTTTTTAAAGTGTCATATCTAAGAAACTATTGCCTAATCCGAGGTCATGAAGATTTGCACTTATATTGTCTTTTAAGAGTTTTGAAATCTTAGTTCTTATTTAAGGTCTTTGGCTCATTTTGACTTAAGTTGGGCATACGGTGTGAAGTAGGGGTCCAGTTGCACGAGCACCACTTTTTGAAAACATCAGTTTTTGAATTGCTTTGTCACCTTTAACAAAAATCAGTTGACCACAAATATATGTAAAATGGGCTTATTTCTGGACTCATAATTCTATTCCACTTACCTATGTCTGTCTTTCTGCCACTAGCACACATCTTGATTATTGTATTTTGTATTAAATTTTGAATTGGAAAGTGTGAGTCTTCCAACTTTGTTCTTTTTCAAGAGTTTTAGCTATTCTGGGTCCCTTCAATTCCCATATGACTTTTAGGATCAGCTTGGGAAATACTGCCATCTTGACATGTGAAATCTTCCTCTTCAAGAACTTGAGTCATCTTTACATTTATGTAATTATTCTTTCATTTCCTTCAATGATGCTTTTAAGTTTTCAGTGTATGAGTTTTATATTTCTCTGGTTAAGTTTATTCCTGAGTGTTTATTTCTTAATCATGCTATTATACATGGAATTATTTTCATAATTTCATTTCCAGATCTTTGCTGGTGTAAAGGTAGAAATACAATTGATCTTTGTACATTGATCTTGTATCCTGGAATTTTGCTAAACTTATTTATTAACGCTAATGGATTTTTGTGGAGCTTTTAGTATTTTCTATAAAAAGATAAGGTCATCTGTAAATGCAGTTTTACTTCATCCTACATTCTGTATGCCTTTTATTTCTTTTTTCTTGCCTAATTGCACAGGCTCAAAACTTCAGTATTATGCTAAGTAGAAATGACAAGAGTACGTACATACCCTTGTCATGTTCCTGATCTTAGTGGAGAAAGTTTCAGACATTTATCATTAATTATAATGTTATCTGTGGTGATTTTATAGATGCCCTTTATCAGGGTGTCTGATATTTTATATTGAATATTTTTATCATGAAAGTCTGTTAGATTGTGTAAAATGATTTTTCCCTCTTATTAATGTGACCACAGGATTTGTGTCCCTTATTCTATTAATTCGTTGCATTATACTGATGGATTTTCATATGTTGCTAGTATTTTTTTTTTGAGGATTTTTGAATCTGTATTCACAAGGGGTATTGGTATATAGCTATTTTTTATAATGTCTTTTCCAGCATAGGGAAGTGTTTCCTTCTCTTGTATATTTTGCAAGAGTTTGTATTATTATAAAATATTCTTATTTATCCCTAGTAACTGTTTTTATCTTAAGTCTATTTTGTCTAATAATAGAACCAATCCAGGTATCTTTTGCTTAATCTTTGTATGGTATGTCTTTTTATACCTTTTTATTTCCAATCTATTTGTGCCTTTGAATCTAAAGTGTGTTTCTTTTAGATATACTTGGATCATTTTTTTGTCCATTCTGCTTTTTGATTTGAGTGCTTATCCATTTTCATTTATTGTAATTACAGGGCAAGGTTTATATTTGCTGCATTTTGCTACTTGTTTTCTATGTGTCACATATCTTTTTGTTCTACTCACCCATTACTACTTCTTTGTGTTAAACTGATATTTTCTACTTTATCATTTTAATTCCATTTTCCTTCCTTTTACTGTATGTCTGGGGGTTATTTTTCAGACTGGTTGCCCTGGGGATTATAATTAACATCTTAATTTATAATAATCTAGTTGCTTTCACACAAATTTAATTTCAATTGTAGCCAAAACTTTGCTCTTATATTGCTGGATTCTCCACTTGATCTTCTGTGTCATTACTGTCATATAAATTACATCTTTAGGCACCATGTGCTCACCAACACAGATTTATGGTTGTTGATACATGTGGATATCCTTTAAATCAAATAGGAGGAAAAAAAAGAGCTATAAGCCAAAATACATTTACACTGTCTTATATATTTATTGGTATGGTCACCTTTACTGGTACTTATTATTTTTAATGTGGATTTGATTTACTGTTTAGTGTTCTTTAATTTCAGCCTAAAAGATTTTCTTTAGTATTTCTTGCTGGCCTGCTAATGTTAATTCTTTGTTTTTGTTTATCTGGTAATGTCTCTTTTCCACCTTCTTTTTGAAGAATAGTTATGTTACAGAATTCTTGACTGAATTAGTTGGAAAGTCCTTTGGCACTTTATATATATATATATATATATATATATATATATATATATAATCTGGAATATATATATATATATCATCTCACTGCCATCTGGCCTCTGTGGCTTCTGATGAGAAGTCAACAATTAAACTTATTGATCGTCCCTTATATGTAATGAATCTCTTTTCTCTTGCTGCTTTCAAGACTTCCTCTTTGTTTTTGGCTTTTAACAGTTTAATTAGAGTATGTCTAGGTGTGAGTATCTATGAGTTTCCTCTACTTGAAGTTTGTTGAGTTTCCTCTATATTCAGATTAATAATTTTCATCAAATTTGGGGAAGTTGGGGGCCATTATATATTTAATAGTCTTCCCTGTTTGCTCTCACTTCTCCTTCTGGGACTCTCATTATGAGTATGTTGATGTGCCTCTAAGTCTCTGCTCATTTTTCTTCATTGTTTTTTCTTTCTGTTATTCAGTGTATATAACCTCAATTAATTTATGTTCCATTGTGCTGGCTTTTCTGCCAACTCAAATTTGCTATTGTGTTCTTCTAGTAAATTTTAATTTCAGTAATTGTACTTTTCAATTTGGTCCTTTTAGTTAATATCTACCTCTTTATTGATATTCAATACTTAGTGAGACATCATTCTTATGCTCTCCAATAGACTATATGTTCTTTTATCTTAATTAAAATAACTAATTTCAAGTCTTTGTCTAGTAAGAACAATACATGAGCTTCCTCAGAGACAATCTCTATTGACAGCTCTTTTTCCTGTTTAGACATCATACCTTCTTATTTTATCTTGTGTTTTTGTTTTTGTTTTTATTTTGCATGTCTCATAATTTATTAGAAAATGAACATTTAAAATAACATGGCAACTCTGAACCTCAGATTTTCATCCCTTCCAATGTTTTGCTGTTACTACTAGGTTTTGCTTTGTTTCTGTGTGTATGTGGTTGCCACAGTGGTGGTGGTGGTGATGGCTGTGGTAATGGTTTGTTGATTTAATGGCTTCCCTAAAATAACTTTGTTAAGTCTCTATTCTTTTTCATCTGTGGTGACTATAGTCTCTGCCTAGTCAACATCATGGTCAGTTAATGACTGGACAGATTTCCTTAAATGAATCAGTAAGTCTACCAGGCCCTTTTGAGGGGCTCTGTATGTCTACTGGGGAACATCTTCGGTACTCAGCCAGGTATTTGATGACTCTACCTTATGCTTCACTTCCTGCTTACAGTGAGACTCAAGGTAAACCACAGGTGAGAACTTAAGGCCTTCTCACGTCTTTCCTGAACATACACACATCCCTACATGTGCACATAAACTTTTTGATCCTTGTGATTATGTGTGTGAGCTTTTCAAAACCCCTGTGGATATCTCTTTTCCCAACTTTTTCCTTAAAGCTCTTTAGTTAGCCTATGGTTTTTGCCAGTTGGTATCTACTGCTTCAGACAGACACAGAAATAGGCAGTTTACCTCTAATTGTTTGACAAACAGTGCCTTGAAACTAAGGGTGTTTGTTTGTTTGTTTATTTGTTTGTTTTTGCATTGTAAGAGGTCCAATCAAGGCAAATAAAGACTGTCTTGCAGGCGGGGTCATCCAGGGAACCAGTAGATGGGTCAAATCATGATAACCTACAGGAATGAAGTTTAAAGGAGCTTCAACCCTGTTTCTCTTCTAGTTGCTGCAAGATGGTATATTTAACAATGAGCATGAACTCTAGGTTTTCAAAGCAACCAGCTACCACAGAGCTTAGGGGTGGGAAGATGGCAATAGAACAAGTTAAAATACTCTAAGAATAAGGCTCACTATTTTTACTGAGATCCAACCATTGTTATTGAATAAAAACTTCCCATAAACTGCAAGGCTTTTGTTAATTTCTAAAGTTATGAAAATGTTGATTCTGACTACTTATTACCAATTTTTGTAGATTTTATGGAAGAGAGAATTTTCAGAGCTCTTGCCGTTTTTGTTGACATACTGGTCTGAGGGAAAATTAAAAAGTCTTAAAATTTCATCTTGTTTTATTGTTCAATACCTCCCATGAGGAAACAATATGTTATGTGTATGATATTCTAATTTTATGAATATTATGCATATTCATTTTCCTGAGAATTTTGTGAAGGTATAAATACGGTCTATATTATATTAAACAAAAACAGGAGGATATTTTCTGAAGATGCGTATTTCTCAGAATGTTAGCTATACCTTGGAAACATGGACTAGCTATTTTGGAGAAATAAATTGTTTCAGGCCTAGACTTTAGAATTCAAGAAATATAGTCAAGTAAGCTTTGATTTAGCCATTTCATGTTTAAGATAGGGCCTGGAATTTGGTGAACTATCATAGGAGTTAAAAGTAGAATTTCCACTGTGGAGTGGGAGCCCCAAATGCAAGCCAGCTAGGGTGCCTTGTTATTAGTTTTGTTATTAACCAGACTGCTTATGGTATCAGTATTGACTGTGTTTATTTTCCTTGTGTTACCATTGAGGGTGATATCCCTTTCTGAAAGCTAGATAAGAATGTGTATTCAGGAGAAATATAGGCTTAACCTGAACCCACCTAAAAAAAAACTTACCAAAGTCAAAATTTTTCATATTTCTGATCAAGTGCAAATCATTATGTGTCCTTAGAATCAGAGCTTATCATAGGAGGCCAAGAGGACAATTTTGTTTAGGCTACATAGTCATGAAGGACTTTAGTGTCAGATGTTCAATCTTATCTCCAGATTACATTATCTATGTGGTCACTGGGTGGGAGGGGGCAAGCACTACAGGAGTGAAAAATATATATATAAGACATTGTTGCTTAAAGTGCAGTCTGTGGACAATTAGCATCACCATCTTATGAGAGATTTTCACATACACAGAATTTAAGACATCACACTAGACCTACTGAACCAGAATACACATTTAAACAAGATCTCCTGGTGATTCATGTGCACATTAAAGTCTGAGAAGTACTGCCATAGATAATCTAACCATGGATTGTTGAAATTTGATTGTATACACTCCATTAAACAAGGCCTTGGGGAATTTAAAAGGTTGTTTTTGATCTTTCTAGCTACTCTGCTCCTTTCAATTGCAAAAGCAACAGGGCAGCTAAAATATTTTAACCTCAAAGTGGCCTCATAAGTTATAAGCTGAGCTATATTAAATATCATTCTATATAATGTTGCAGTAAAATTTCTATGGCAGCAAAAAGTCATGGTTTTTTCCCCAAGAAAGTTTATTTATTCATCCTAGAGAAATTCCATGGTCAAGTCATTCCATGTACTGAACAAGGTCTACACCAAAGAAGGTTACTTCTTGAAAGAGGTGCCAAACACCATTCTTACATATTTAATAGGGAGAGGTGAAAATGATGATAATGGGCCATCCCATCTTGTGACAGAGCTGAAATTTCCAAAATTTACTGAATATATGAATTGTCACATTAAATGGGAAATTGAGCATTAGGTTGTCCAGGGGTCTTGGAAGAAGAAGCCCTGGAAGATAAGGAAGACCAATGGAAAGCAGAGCTTGAAATGGGGATTCAGGTGCATGGGATGTATTGAGGGAGGGTTCTCTGGTGAAGGGGAGTAAGGGAAGAAGATGCGCAGGGAAAACAGATGAACAGTGTGGTATGGGCTGACATGGTGTCTAGCTTCAACCTGATCCCACAAGGAACTCTGGAGTATGATTTTCACCACAGAGCCCCTGTAAGGCATGGAAACTAGCCTGTGTTGTCCCCATTTCAGTAAGTCGCTGACTGCCTCTGAATGATAGACATGACCTCATTGGCCAAGGGCAATTCCCCAGAGCAGGGGCCCCTGTGACAGCCAACACAGTAGCTCCTTTATCAAGGAAATCTAGGAGGGACACCAACAGGGTTACAAAGGAATCATATTGGGAATGAACAGTGACTCTGAAGCATCCATGCTATTATTACCCATGAATACAAAGCTCAGTATGATCTGACAGCCTCAGAGGAGACAGAAAATAGATCTTGATATAGGGCATATTTTCCATTCATCCATATTTATTTAATCTGTATAATTTTAGCATGTGTTACATGCATAGTTCTAAGCTGAGCTCTGTAAGTTTTTTTAAGTATTTCAATATATGGTGTCTTATTTTGGGTTCCTTTAAATGCAAACCCTGAAACAAGGACTTGGGTGCAGGCAGTATATCCAGAAGTAACTCCAAGAAGCACAAAAGAAGGTTAGGAAGAGAGAGGGAAGGAAAAAACTGTTCACTCCCAAATAGATCGTGAACTGTGTGTAGTAGAAAGTCCTTGAATACTATATCACCACTTCGGGCAAATGAGGTTCAGTCCCACTGGTGACTCTTTGAGGAATGTACCTAGAATTGTGCCACCAATTCCCATCCCTTGTCTTAGGAGGATTACTTCTGGAGGTGTGAACTCCACAGCACACCCTGGCTAACAAGAACATAGGCTGTACACTGTGGATGTGTAGGATGTGACTTCAGAGAACTAAGTTTAAACTAATCAAATCTTTCATACAGGAAGCAAAATTTGAATACAGGGCTTGAGAGATTGCTCCAACTGAGACAGATGAAAGGCTAAGGAATACGATACTATGCCAAGTAGAAGGAAGGGAGTTTGAACTTGACCTTGCAGAGAATGAGGCGTTATGAAGATTAATATGGGCACAATATACAATAAAAGCACTGATTTATTACAATCATTATGAAAGAAGCATGTGCCACAATCAGCAAGCATGCAGCCATCTGACAACTATGCATGTAGCACCAACTGTATCCCCAGCCCTCACAGCATCAGGGTTAGAGAGAGAGAGTACCCCAAAACTCATTCAATGTGGTCCTCCAGTCTGAGTTAAGTCAAGAGGAAGCAGCATTTCTCCCACAGCGAATATCAGCCCTCACATGTGGTACCAAGTTGCCCTCTCTAAAGGTTCAGGAAGGCTGCCCCAGACTCAGGTTGAATCTGTGGGGTCCCGGGAATATCTGAGAGAATTCGTCCTCTATCTGATGGGTGGTCACTAAGCCAAAGTTCAGAAGGCCAAGGTTCTAGTTCCTTCTCTGCCAATGAGCTTCACGAGCTTTACCCTCTCTGGGATTTCATTTCTTTTTCTCTAAAAGTGAGGAGTCCTGACTTAGGGATGTCTGCAGCCTTCTCCAATGAACATTCAGCTCTGACAAAACCCCAACCCCCGTTGTATGGAATTACCAGGCTGATTCGCCACCTCCTCAAAATCCTGCCATTCATCCCACGTGTTCTTTCAGAAAGGTCTAGTAATGCTTTTGGTCCTGCCTTTTAACTAGCGTGGCAAAGTCATTCCACATATTAAAGGTCATTTGCCCATTTGCAAGGTTCATAAAGCAACTACATTCTTTTTTATTTGTTTGAAATTAGCCACCTTGTATTTCCCTTAAATAAAAATCTAGTGGAAATTCTTCACCTCATCAATTTTCATAACTCCGAGCAAACTCAGGCACGCCTTCCTTTTGTGCAGAAAGCTCTTCTGTAACGTGTCTTGGCTTTCTTTCTACATGAACAAATATCTCTAAATAAAGTTACACAACATTTATTTTTTCCTACTATACAATATTTTTAAAGAAAAAAAACACAGTTGTGAGAAAATGTGCTGATTGATAACAGAATAGACCATGCCTATTGGAAAGTGTTTCTATTCACAATACAGAGCCACCACAAAACCAGGGAGGTATGGGGAGTGATGTGAATTGCGTTAAGACTGATGAATCACAGACCTGTGCCCCTGAAACAAATAATACATTATATGTTAATTTAAAAAAAAAACAAAAACAAAAGACAGGGAGGTGGTAGCTTACATACACTTTCACCATAGAATCCAAGAAGAAAGAAAATACCATCCCAGATCTGTAAAATGACATTAAATGTCAGTGCTCATAAGTATTTCCAAATCTGCATGGCCAAGAGCAGAATCTGAATGTGCCAGGTGCTCCACCTCCCAGTCCAGACAGAGATCTAAGCTGTGCTTCTCTGAATAAACCCATCTGAGAGGATCAAGAGCACCTGTCATCCTTGAATTCCAGAGTAAGTTGGCAAACGCAAGTTCAGTCAAAGGAGTAATGTAACAGGGTTCCAAGTGTAATAATAATAAATTTCTACAGCCAAATTAATAGGACATGCCAGACCTAAAACCTAAGTGGGAATGAAAGTTGCTCTTTTAAATGGGGAAAAAAATCAAACTGTGTAGATAAGAGGCACGACATTGGTCACACATGCTAAAAAGGTCTAGATTCCCAAGGACACGGGGCATTTTTTTAAATTTCACTAAAAAAAAAAATAAGTGTTCATGGCTAATGTTGCGGCACTAAGTTGCACTAAGTGAAAAATCTCATTTGGTTGCTATTTTTGATAAAGAAACTATTTGTGACTGTTCAGCGAGGGCTGGACTCCAGAGGGATCAGATCAGAAATGTCATGTGTTTAGAAGAATTTGAGAGAAAGAAACAGTTTATCTGTCAGCCTTGGACATGCAGCCATGATGCCTTAAACATTATGCATATAGCAACTTCGGAAAACATTTTAGTTTTGCCCTCTGGGATTTAAAGGAATAGGAAACAAAAACAACAAAGGATCCGTTTTACATATTTGAATTCTCTAGCCGCCACACTATTCAAAATCCAAAGTTTCATAAAAAGATGGCCTAGGGAGAAAACTTTAAAGGCCATTAGTCCAAGTGCCCATCTATGAGGGAATATCTGATGGGTGTTTATTCCAGGCTTGGATACTTCTGGGAGGAATAACAGACAGGGTCACTAGTCCCACTCTCACTGTCCTGCAAAAGCCATGATTATCTTATCTCCTTCCTTCCTTCCTTCCTTCCTTCCTTCCTTCCTTCCTTCCTTCCTTCCTTCACACCCTCCCTCCCTCCCATTTTCTCCTCCCTCCTTTCTTCCCTTCTCCCCCTTTCCCTTCCCTCCTTCCTTCTCTTCCTGCCTTCCTCCCTTCCCTCCTCCCTCCCTTCCTTCCTCCCTCCCTTCCTTGTCTCTTCCTTCTTTCCCTCCCTCTTTCCTCCCTCCCTCCCTCTTTTTCTCCCTCCTTACCTCCTGCCCCACTCTTTTTCCTCATTCCCTCCCTTCTCTTTCCTCTTCCACCTCCCTTCTTCTTTCCCTCTTTTGCACCGTCTTCTTTTCCCTCCTTTTTTCTATCACCCCCTCTTTATCCTTTTTCCCTCCTCATATCCCTACTTCCCCTTCTTCCTTTCAAAAAAAAAATAGCCTTGATATTGAGAAGTTTTACCTTCTGCTGTGCTAAAAATCCATTCCCTCTAAACCGACTCATTTGTGTACAGTTTTGGTCTCAGAACCCAACAGAATGAGTCTACTTGGCCTGCAGAAACTTTTCTTCCAAATTCTACCAAAGCCTCCATGCCTCTCCTTTCCCAGCTTACAAATCTTTCCAAAAATTCATATGTAACGTTTATGAACTAGAAACCAGGATTCCAAATTAGGGAAGGAGCAAAATGTTTAATGCTTCTATATTAAGCTACATTTTTACGATTTTGGTACTTTACCTTAAGGATACCAAAGGAGCTGGCCAGATAATAATAATAGAATAGTCCAAACTGTTGCACATTTATCATGTGCCCAGATAATGTGCAATGTATTTACAGGGGCTAGCTCACTGAATTCTCTCCTCCTGCAAGAAAGTTTTTTATTAGGCTTTTTGTACAGAGTGTTGGAGATACATGCCTAGAGTCAGCCAGCTAAGAAATGACAGTGCTGGGCTTTGAGCCTCTATTCATCTCCTAATCTAGTGCTCTCAACCACAACCCAGTCCTGATTTTACATGTACACAAGGTTTCATTTCCAAAAGGGCATTAGGACTAACTTCTAATTCCATCCAGTTTTATAGTTAGCATCCTCAGGAGTGCCAGCAGGCTCGCTCCCATTTATGAGCTCCCCACTTAGAGAGAGGTACTCAGCAGCCACAAAACCCACTGGACTATGTCTTGCCGCCTCCCCCTAGTCCGGGCCACTCCTTCGTCCTGGAAGTTCCTGCAGGACCCTCCTCATGCCCTTCTCCCTGCCATGTCTGCACCCAGCCTTTCAGAAGAACCTGTGTATATCCAGCCCACCCCACCCCGCACCCCAGACATTGCCTCTCGCCTGCCCTTGCCTCTCACTCAGCACTTTGCTTCAGCTCAAGAAACATCCTGACTCTGTTTGAGGTTCTTATATGGGAGCCTTCTCACTGTTCTCAGATTATGAGGGCTTCCAGGCCCCAGACAGCACTTTGCACACGAGAGGCCCTCAACCCACACATGCTGGACACACTGTCAATGCATCTCCTTCCCCAACACCTCCGCTGAAGGCTGAACGCCCCTTCTCTTCCGAGGGACACGCACAGCTCCAATTTCTCAAAGGAGCACGAGCGTACCTCAACTCCCGAATTCCTTCCCAGGCTTGTTTGTTTGCTTTAGAGCATCACCCAAACTTTGAGTTTCTCCCAGCAGTCTGCATCGAAAGGGGGGGATTTAGTAAGCAGCCAACAGTGTATTTTGTGCTCAAATTCCTCGTTCACACAAGACCAGAAAAGAAAAAAAGGAAAAAAAAAAACATGAAAAACTGTACTAGCCTCCAGAGAGTCTCAGCTCCCAAAGGAGTTGTTAGAAGAAGATTGCCCTTGACGGGGGCCCTGGAGAGGAGCTAGTGCTTCCCGTGGATCCTGTAACCAGGAGCAAAAAGCCCCCGAAGCGTCGGGGCATAATTTTCTCTCTTAATAAAAGATTAATTCCCACGTAAAAGGCTGTGTGGGGACCATCATTACTTGCTAGCAGGGCCATTCCGTTTCCCCGTGCCGGCTCTGACCTGCTCTGGAAAGCTGTATAATGTGCTGTCGGGGGCATCATTCCGGAGATGGAGGGATGCAAATGAAACCAAGGAGGAGGCTGTGCAGGCCCAGACTGAGATGCCAGAATTTTGCTCTCAGCTCTGACATTCCCATTTCTGTTAATTGGTTTCCATTTCCACTTACCAGACCATCTCAGGGAGGCTGTCTCATTCTCCGTGGCATGACAGGCATGTTAGAAACACATCTGCATGAGCTATTCCTTCTGCCTGCTTGGGTCTGGCCCAGGTTTCTGGTGGTGGTTGCAGCTCCTGTCACTTTTTGAACACTTTTCTGGTAGACAGGTCCTACCCTGGGAACCTTCATTTGAGTTGTGTCTCTGAATACATATAAATTCTGAGACAGACACCTGTATACATTTGTAAATCTATAATCAATAATAATATATGTCATATCCTTCTATGTAATCGAACTACTATTTATAAAATGTACAGAGGGATGTGTGATTAAAAAATAATACTCCCGGGACACCTGGGTGGCTCAGTCGGTTAAGTGGCCAACTCTTGATTTCAGCTTGGGTCATGAGCTCAGGGTCGTCAGGTGGAGCCCATTAGGCTCTGCAATGGGTGTGGAACCTGCTTAGGATTCTCTCTCTTCCTCTCCCACTAACACTTCCCTCTCACTGTCTCTAAGAAAAAAAAAATCCTTATTTTGCAACTTCAACTTAGTTTGGAAATATCATCCCAGGTCCCTCAGCTAATTAGTAAGTATTGCATTTAAGTCTAGGCTTTTCTACACTTTTTAAGTTCTTGTATCTAACTAGTTGGATATGTTACCCGTGTGTTCATCCTTCCAAGCCAAGTTCAAATCTTACTCTTTATGAAGAGCCTTTCTTGGTGGCAACAAAGCTGAGCAGTTTTTCCACCTCCTTATCACATTTTTACACATAAAACTAAGTATATCTGAGTCTCACCAAGGCGTATCTCAACATAGTATCAAAATCAGATCAAATATCAGTCCCAAATCCAGAAATTGTAGAAATAAGCCAAAACTTTTTTGCAGGCTCTTTAAAAAATTACGAAACGTAGGTTACATTCATTAAACTTAATGGAAATGCCAAATACCTTAAATTCATCACATAGTTCCCACCCTCCCACCACCACCACCATCTATTCTGTAGTAAGTTCTTCCTTTGCCACTGGATAAAAACTTAGCAAGCCCTATGACTTATCTGGTCACAATTATATCTTCAAAATTCCCCATTCCTTTCAATCAGAATTAACATGTCTAATCCTTGTATCTGTCAAAGGCCCTTGCTAAGGCCTACCATATAAAAAGGAGGGGAGATATTCAGAAATTTATTTTCTGCCCAGCTCCTCCTTCCATAACTCTCTAAGCTTGGTTTCTGACTTTTCTAGGATTAGGACATGATAAGGGGTTTACAGGGAAGTTTATACTAGACTGAAACTCTTGTAAGCTACCTCTGTACTCTTTGATAACAAAAGCAATGCATACTATATATATTATATAAAATAGGCATTATTATATTGTATAAATAGCAATATATAATATAAAATATGTAATATTGGGGTGCCTGGGTGGCTCAGTCAGTTAAGTGTCTGACTATTGATTTGGACTCCGGTCATGATCTCAGGGTTGTGAGATCAAGCCCTGCATTGGATTCCATCCTGAGTGTGGATCCTGCTCAAGATTCTCTCTCTTCCTCTCCCTCTCCCAATCCCCCACCCCCAAAAAAGAAAAGAAATAGGTAATATTAAGTGTCACAAGTATTTTTAAAAATTCAGAACAGCACAAAAAAGGAAACAACAGTCATCCCTAATCCCACCACCCTGAGTGACCTCCGTCAACATTTTGGTGTACACCATTGATACTTCACCTTCATCTACAGATTTCCATGTTGTATGTAGTATATTTAAGGGATACACTTTCTCCAGATGGTGTTTTTGAAATGTTACCAATGGTTTTTCTCTGTCATATGATTGTTGAGTGCAAAACATACAAAGAAATCACAAATCACCTATTGATAACAACTATAACGTCTTTGCCTCTCACAACTATGCAAATGGTCAAGTGTGCAAGTTCAGAGCCTAGACCTCAGAGCTAGACTCCTTGGGATCCCCCTCCCCCAACTTATTAACTAGCACCCTTCAGTAAATGAAATCAATTAATGTTTCCATGTCTCGGTTTTCAGTAACTATCCTCATAGGGTTATTGTAAAGTATACAATATATAAATGATCGTGTATGTTTAACATTTTTTGAAGAGTGTCCACCAAACGTTAAGTCCTATAGAACTGTTAGCTATGAAGATGGGGATGCTGATGCTGACATAATTATACAGTAGGAAATACAGTTCCCAGGAAGCTTGTTATTACTTGGTAAGATGAAATGAGTTTAAACTTTAAGAGCTAATCTAATTATTTTAATTCATAAAAAAGAATCATAACACGTTTTAACAAACAAGGTAGAACTTGGTAGAATTTTAATTCATTTGAGTCTGATGTTTGGGATATATACATGTTGTTTTTTCCTGCAGTGGTTTTCCATTTGTCAACTTTTTTCTTGGTCTTTCTTTGTCCCCTAAAATCCAAATAGTTTTTAGAATACAGGATGACATTAAACTTCCCTTATCCTAATAAATAAACAGACTGTGCCCTCCCAGGAGAGGGCCCACACACGAACCTTACTGCTGCCACCAGCACTTTCCCACTGAACTCGTCTCTGATCAGACCATCAGAAGAGAGTGAGCCTCAAACACCAGTATCATCCCCTCCTCACCAGTCACCTGCCAGTGGATCCCCAGAAACTGGTGTGATTGGAATATCTCCTCTAAAATTGAGAGGCCTCAGAGAGGCTGGGGCAGACACTAGAGGCTAAGAATTAAGAAGGGGGACTTCTTCAGGTGTCAGCTGTCAGGGTATGGAGGGGGTGTACTGGGAAACCCTGAGAGGTAGTTCATGATCACGAGCCCAGATACTTGTGGTGGTCTGAATGTTTGCATCATTTTTCCTTTCCTTGGTTACTTCCTTTTGTTCACTGGGTTTGGATTTTGAAACATGATTAGGAGGTTTTAAGGAAATAAGAGCATTCCATACAGAAGTATTATCTGCAATGCCATGGAACAATCAGTGTCTTGCAAGTGGCTCCTGGAGGCATGGACTTGTAGGCGGTCCCTCCAAGTTAGTGGTTCTCCATCTTGGCCGAGTAGTTATAACTACCTGGGAAGTTTTCAGAAAGCCCAGTGGCCAGGTTTCACCAAAGACAATTTCAATCAGGAGTGAAGAGGGTGAGACCCAGGCATTAGCATTTGTTAAAAGCTCCCTGGTTTATTTCAACATGCAGCCAAGGTTCAGAACCCATCTACTAGGCTAGGGCTACAGAGTCTAGCTCTGTCCAGACAGGTGCATTGTTTTCTATGTACTAAAACCCTGCATCTTAGATTACATCCTTGGTCACAAGAGGAATGGGTGAGGTATGGGAGGACTATAGAACTGGTTTTGTGGCCTAAAGGTTCTGGGTTCATATCCCACCTCTGTCACTAACTCAGCTGTAAGGATTCGGATCATTTATCAAGTCTCAGTATCCTTCTTTGTCCATTCAATGGGAATAATAATTATATCAATTTTGTAAGGATTTTGTAGTGATTAAAGGGATGAGATGAAAAGTGCTAGCATGATGCCTGGAATATGATGAGGGTTCAATAATTAATACCTGTCATAGTTATTATATGCTAACTACCTGAAATTTTAGAAATAAAATAAAAAGCATGTGCTATTGACAGGGGAACAGTAATACCACAGTCGCATACACAGGATAGCACATTTCAAATGAATATATGTTCATGCTACAGATGTATTTAATGTTAACACCTGCCTTTAAATTCATAAGTGCTCATAATTATGGATATTACGGTTCTAAATGGAGGAGATGTTTCCTATGCAGGATGTGATGCAGAAAGGGAATTGAAATTCAGTGGATGCATTCAGTGGGACTGTTGAAGACCTCTAAGCGATGTGGAGACATTATTGTATCCGTCTTGCAGGTATCCACTGGAGAAGATAAGAACATGTGCTATCATCCAGGGACAGAGCAACTAAGTGGCCCACGAACTCCTGGAGCCATAAAATCATAAAATGTTTCACTTGCAAGAGATTATATAGTCCAATGACTTTAAAATATATTATATACTCTTAGCAGTGGAACACTTTCCTCAATAGAAATCTTAGCCATTAATGCCCATTATTTGTGAGTGAAATTTTTGTTCAAGTGAGGCTTTACCTACTTTGCCCTGAAGGGCTATTTGGAGTTCTAATGATTCCACTTTGAGTTAGAACCACCACTGGTAGATGTTAATTCCATGGCATGCAGTGAAACTCACCTCCAGGTGCTCTTGTTGTTGTGCATTCTCCTCTAGCACTGACTAAGGACTTGGCCATGTAACTAGCCATGGCCAATGAGACATTAAGCAAGCATGATGCAAGCAGATATGCATTCTGCTTTATGATGTACTCATTTGCTGAACCAGCTGTCGTGCAGTAATAAATCCTGAGCTAGGCTGCTGTATGATGAGACTATGTGAAAAAAGAGACCATGAAGAAGAGCATTAACCAGATTTGTGAGTGAAGTCCTCTGGATTCTGCAGCCCCAGGGTAACCTCTAAACAACTGCAGCCTCATGAGAGACTCTAAGTGAGACCAGCAGAAGAACCATCAAGCCCAGCCTGGATTACAGAATCACAAGGAAATAAAATACAACAGCTTTTAGCTACTAAGTTCTGGGGTGAATGGTTACCTAGCAATGGGTAACTGAAAAGTTATTTGCTAGAGCCCCTGTAATATCTGTAACATCTATCCCTGTGCCTTGCATTTAGAAAGTCCTTTAATAATAAGTACTGAACTAACCTGATTAACCAGTAAGTGGAAGACCCAGGAATATAATCAAAGTCTTCTCATTCTGAATTCAGCACTTGTCCTAATTCACCTGATCTGGTATTGATGGAATAGAACCCTTAAGCTCTAGCTATCCAATCTAGATTCCTTAACATTCACTATATTTTGAGATAGAAAGGGTTATTTGGTCCCTAAGACCAGACATCTCATTTCGGAGCAGCTAAGAACAAGAGGCTTCTAAGCAATGAAATAGGATGTCACAATGTCCATGGATTTTCTTAGAGGAGAGAGTCTCAAAATTCATGTGCTCTTGTTTTAGACCAAGTTCTCTTTTAATATGGTTTTCTGAATTGTTGGCCCATAGTAGATTGTATGGAAGAGGCACTTGAAGTAAGTGTATTAAAACTTCAAAAACAGGCAAGAAGAAAACAGGAAAACTACATAAAAATACAGACAGGAGTATTCAACAATATTTTAAGAGTCTGGGGCAATTATGTATAGATATTAGCAACCCTATTCACCATACGAATTAATCACAATATACCAGAAGGACTGATTAGTTATCAATGGTTTTGTGATATCAATAAAACTTAAATATATTCTGCTTGATAATTATTATACTTCTAACTTACACAATACTGTAGTGTACATATGGTTGTCAATCTGCTATCTGTTTTTTGGGAAAATTATCACTTCCACATTCCACAGCATTTCTATTTGTTCCATATGGTTCTGGTGAAGCTGAACTCCGTGACCCTCAAAAACAAAAACAAAAAACAAAAAACAAAAAAACAAAAAAACTAAAGGCATAAGACCCATTTCTGTCCAAATAGTATATTTCTTTCCATTGGCCACAGCAGTTAGTTCAGGGACGGGCATGTGCCCACGCCAGCTCGTTTGGTTTTCCCCATGATTTTTTCCAGAGTTAAACAGAATACTCTCCTCTTTTCCTCTGGATCATAAGCTCTCAGGGATGCCCTAACGCCTGGGTAAGTAGTAGGAATGCAGGTATGCTAACTGAAGCCAACTTTCTTCCACATGCAGAGGGCCTGAAGCTAAAAAGAAGAATTGCCAAGAAATTAGAGGAAAGACAAAATTTTAGTGGTGACTGAGCTCCTAAATCTAACTGCAGCTTCATGCTGTGAAATTCCCAGAGAAATGAGCTTAGGTCGATTGCAATTTTCTCTTGCATACAAGAGACTCTGGAATAATAAACCCATTTGACAGTTTCTAAAATGTTTTCGCATTCATTACCCATTGGTCCCTTGTGGTAATCTGCAGTGATGGGGCCGTTAGATGATCCCCGTTTTATTGGTAATGAAAATGTACCTCCCGTGAATAACCTTTTGCTGCATCTACCCAGCAAGTTAAATGTGGAGCGGGGCTAAAAAATGAGGTCCTCTGATTAGAAGTCCAGGGAATTCCCCGTTTTACTGATGTCACAAAATTATTTCCCACAAACCTCTATTGACTAAAGTTTCAGGGCTGAAAGTGGTAGATATTCAGTTACGTGGAATGCATCATTTCCCCTTCTCAGTGGGTAAAAGAAGCATCGCTCCTAGGGAGTGTATTTGAGAGGCTGCACTGCCTTTGGTAGGGAGGCAACATTCAGCGATAACTCACAGTAGGAAAACAGGCTCAGAAAGTCTTCAGTGGGGTTCCTCGAATGCGGAGCCCAAGATGGGGATTCTTACGCAAGTAACTTATTGGGGGTGAGTTCACAAGAGAAGACTAGAAAGGGATAGTGTCAGGGAAGGGGTCGAGAAAGGATGTGATGTCCACTGGCCTCAGCCCGATACTTCTAGGAGTCGGGAGCAAAACTGGCATGACAGAGTTACCCATCTCCCACTGAGGCAAGGGGAACAAGCTTTGTGCCCTGATATCAGTCGGTCATTGGCTCTGGGCTGCCCCCCACATTGCGGGGAGGGGCAAAATCTCCAAGAATTTCCCGGCAAAGCAGCTCCTGTTGTTTGAGCTGATTCTCCTGACAAGAAGCCTGAGGGCAGCTCTGTGCTCTTATTGATCAACACCTGTAGCAGCTGAGCCCTGAGTTACGCAGACAATTTCCTGGCTGGGGCACCACACTGCTTACTGAGAAGCCTAAGCAGGGCTCAGCCTGACACAACACTTCTTTCCATAATTTGCATGTGGAACATCTTATGGCACACAGACCAAGCATTTGTGAAGTAGCCATCTAACGCCAGGCTCGGCACCAGGAGCAGTGGTATCATACCTCATCCAAGCATTATGTTCTAAAGTAAATGTGAAAGATGCATATAGCATGAGGTCAAAATTACCATAACATATGCATATGTATATGTATACACACACACACACACACATATACCTACGTGTGTCTATGCATTTATATATAATGGATAAAATATCAACTATGCATAATAAAGAGTATATATATTTATAAATAAAGTAATTTACTAGATTAAATTTGTATTTACTGGATTACACTGTATCTATCAAGAACCAGATTAAATCACACTTGAGCAATACTGGAGGATTTTGCTGGAACTCCATCATATCCGAGTCCCCAATCTGAGACACTTCTCAGCTGAGCATTTGTGATGGGGGCTCTGACCTGTTTGCTTCGCCCTCACAATGGATCTTTGATTCCCTGCTACCATCCTTATTATATCCGGTAGTTAAGTACTATGCTCTCAAACCTGCAGACCACAGGTCAGGCATTTATAAGTGCACAGAAAGAAGTTGGGTGGCTATGGCGTTCTATTTCTTTCGTTCCCCCAAACGAACATGGCAAGGAAATTTATTTCTTCTTAGAATCTGAGAGGATTCCCGAGGCGGTGAACTCTGCCTCACAATATTGGGTTAAAAAATTCACTTTTCTTTATTTGTCACAATTAAATAAACTCCATTCTCCTGCCTGGCTGATGAAAAATTCCATCCCATTGTTAGAGTATGATTTTCAAAAAATGACATAATAATGCTTAGGCAAATATAAAATGAACACATGTCGAAGATTTATTCAACTCATTAATTACTGAGAGAAATAGTAAGGTGTTAAAACCAGCCCAAAGAACATTTGAAAAGATAGGTATTCATAGCCAAGTTAATAAAGGCAGGTTAGGATAGGCTGCCTACAAAGATGGTTAATGTCCAACAGGGTGATAAGCCATAACCTTTGAGATGATCTGTTCCACTGATTGGAAGTAATTTGCATTTCTACTGAAAAAAAATCTGCATAATAGAATGTAGCTTCACCGAGTCTGGGACCTCTAATCCATAGCAAACTGTGAGTTAAAGAACACGTATTTGCCTAATCCCTGGATGGGCCTGTGCCTCCCTATGACACTGAAAAAGCAAGCCACCCACCTTTCACTTTATGTCCAAATTTTGAATAATCTTTATTAATAATCATCATTACTGAGTCTCTCTCTCTCTCTCTCTCTCTCTCTCTCTCTCTGCTGATGGGCTCATGCAAAATTCTTGGTCTTTTAGAAGCCAGGAAATAGAAAAAGGCCAGGCCTTTGGCCCACCAGGACATTATTTTTACCAGGGTCTTTCTGTGACCTGATTTTGATGTTGCAGTCAGGTCTCTACTTTGGATTGCCTCAGTGTGAGGCGCAGACACTGGGATCATCCCTAATCACCTTCTAGTATCCCTGTCTTTGCATAATTCCCACCCCTGGAGTGTGGATGAATCCATACCTTTCCTCTAGCCAATAGACTATTATAAAGCTGAAGTGATTCTGCAGGTGTAATTAAAGTTGCAAGCCCATTGATTCTGAGTAAAGAGAATTTTTCCAGGATGGGCCTTAATTAATCAGGTGAGTTTGAATTAATCAAAGCCCTGAAAAGGGAGACTGAGTCTGTCACATAAGCTACTTTCTCTTACATTCTGGAAGACAATGGAAGCAGCAGACCTGTCACTAGTCAAGGGAACTAGTGAGTATTCAAACAGCTTTATATCTGGGACCAACATGTAACTCACCTTCTATCACTTTGGAAGCCCTCTGCCATGGACTGGGCTCTCAGACCACTACGTTGTTTCCTAGAAAATGGGAAAATATGCACATCAATCGAAACCTGCTTTCCTTTCCCATTTTCCAAAATCTAATCCATGTTACCCCAGGTTCATCAGAAGGCTGAGGGTGAAGCTGAGGGTGTGTGTTACATTATTTTATTTGGATATATAATCCTAATGCACCAGAGAAGAGGTGCAAGAAGCAGAAAGAGTCGAGAAGGGCAGGAGGGAGAGCAGATAGGACGTCACTGCCACCAAGGAAACTATAAAACCAATCATGGACCGGGGCCTTTGGGAATCCGCATCAGTGACATCCCAAAACTGGGACGTGATGGTGGCTGGGTGCAGAGAGAAGGGAGAAATCACGTAACCAGTGGCTCCCCTCTCCAATGGTCTAAAGGCCAGTTTCCAGGGGAAGTTTGGTGGGGAAGGATAGTGTCAGGCCTCCCCTGGGGGCACCACTTCCAACACCCAACAGTGGAGACACTGGAGAGAATGTGCCGCTCACTCTTTCTCCTTTCTGCCTTTTTCAATAGACTGAGGCTTCTAACTTCCCGCAATCACTGACTATGGCTTCATTTATGCCCTAATTCTTTGTAAGAATTCAGCAGCACTCTTAATCTTAAAAAAGAAAGAAAAGGGAAAAAATTAGGGAAATCGGCATTTCCCTTGCCTTTTCAAAATAACAGAACTGAGCTGAGCTTCTCTGGCCCTGATCTTCCAGGTCATTTTAGCCTCCATGAAACTCTACTCTGGGATCTAGGGTAAGAACCATTTCCTGGGACACCGGGGTGGCTCATTTGGTTGAGCAACTACCTCCAGCTCAGGTCATGATCCTGGAGACCCAGGATGGAGTCCTGCATAGGGCTCCCTGCTCAGCAGGAAGTCTGCTTCTCCCTCTGACCCTCCCCCTGTCTCGTGCTCTCTCTCTCTCTCATTCTCTCTCTTTCAAATAAATAAATAAAATCTTAAAAAAAAAAAAAGGAACCATTTCCTGCAAATCTGTGCAGCTGAGATTTGTCCCAGTCACCGTGGGAAGGGAAGCCTAATCTTCCCAAAAAGAAGTTCTATACAGACAAGGAATACAAGGCAGTTCAATTACATTATAATTGACTCTAATTGGCCCTCCTACAGGCTGTTAAATTCTTATCTGCAGCCTGGTAGCATATTAGAAGGCTGCCCTGAAGAAGAACACAATAGAAATGTTAAAACAACAACGACAACAACACTAAGCAGCTGGGCCTGGAGAAACAGTTCCAGTGAGTTCAATAAAATAGCAGCCATTTTAGGAGCAGTTTCAAAGAGCTCTCAGGAGGGAATGTGACACTTCTGACTGCCTTCTAACTGCAGAGACGGGGAAAAAAAAAAGCCCTTGAGGGATTATTATCAAGCAGTAAGAGTTTCTTAAATGAACATATCTTCCAAGAAACTTCTCTACTCTCCTTCATTTGTTCCGTATATGCATTGGCTCCAGCCAGGGGCCAGTCACTGAGTTAGGACTGCAGATACTGAGGACAGATGATGTTTGTGGAGCCAGGACAAGACAGAATGTTCAGTTAAGATGAGACCAGGACCCGCTGAATGTGGAAAGGTAGGGAGAGAGTGGGTGCAGAGAACCGGGCAGGTGGGCTCCGGGGGCGGGAAGAGCAAGGGTAAAGGGCTACATTCAGAGTGGACACAGCTGGAATGAGCTTCTGGAAAACAGGACGCAACCCCCCCAACACACACACACACACACACACACACACACACACACACACACACACACACACTTCTGTCTTTCAGAATGACCTACAAAGAAGCATAAACTTTTTCCTCCATAAAACTTAGAGAAAACTTGAAATGACCTCCTTGTTTATCTAGACAAGGCCAGATACAGACCTTCCAAATTTCCTGTCCTGAGAATAGCCGTCTTCAAGGTAAAACACACCCTCAGTTCTATTGTCCTGCCATGCCCCTGCCCTTCATCCCACTTCCCCACATCCAGCTCTTCCTCGCTTTGTTCACTCTTCTCTATAAAAGAAAAGTCCTTTTTGCTTAACCCTGGAGATGCTGGCAGACCTTATGGACAGAACCTTCTCCCTGTTGCAACAGCCCTTCTCCCCTCCCCCCAACCCCTTGCAATAATCTTTTAGAATAAAGCTTCCGTTTACTAAGTCCTGACTTGTTTTCTGTTTGACACGAGTAAGCATCTATGCTAATGGTTCTTAACATTGACAGCAATTCTTAAACTTGAGCTCAGTTAGAATCCTCTAGAAGCAAGCCTTCTTATGACACAGGATGCTGGGCCATTCTGATTCAGAAGGTCTTGGGAGGGCCCTAGAATCTGCATTTCTAACAAGTTCCTCAGGAATGCTGATGCTTTAGAACCACTGATACAGACCTAAACAGGGAGAGGCAAGTGACAGGGCTGCCAGAGAGTGAGGCAGAGGCCACAACATGTGGGACTATAGGGTTTACACTTTGATGTCTAGCAATAATGAAGGATGGAAACAGGAAGACACCTAATCACACCGGCCTCCTTGGAAAATCTCTCTGTCTGAAGCTTGAGAACAGACTGGAAGGGGTAAGAATCAGGGCAGAAAACCTATGAGGAAGCTGTTGCATGATCCTGGTGGAAAATGATGGGGGCCTGGGTGGAGGTAGGGTGTGGTGCTGATGACTGAAGAGGAGCAGATTCAAGTGGTATTTTAGGCAACACCATGCACAGGACACACCAGCTGACTGAGGTGGGCCATGAGGAAGAGGAGGGAGTCCCTCATGACCCCTGGCTTCCTAGCACTCACAAGGACCCTGTTACTGTGAAAGGAAAGCAGGAAGGAGGAAAAGCTCGAAAGGGAAAACTGAAGCTCTTGTCATATGGAGTTCAGTCTGCTGGAGAGACCTGGAGTGAGGGAGTCCAGTATGTAACTGGATAGAGGGTTCTAGAATGTCAAAGTCTGGTCCAGGACAGAGAAAGATTTAGGACTCTCCAGGTGAAAATGGGTGAGACCATGTCAGAGAGAGGACACAGAGTAAGAAGAAAACAGGAGGGTGGATGGAAGCCTGAGGAAAAGGAGATAGACAGAGGACTGAAGTGAATCCCCAGCTCTCCAGGAGCCCCAGCAGTGCTTGTCTCAGTCCTTCCTCAATACCGTCGTATAACGCTCACATTCCTCTCACAATTATACGGGACCCAACTGTCTTTCCTCTACTAGACAAGTGGAGAACACTGCTGTTCATTAGTAGTTTTGCCAGTTGTCCCATATTGATTCCGATATCAATTCCAATGTGTGTGTATGTGGGCACAGGGTGGAGGGGTTCCCACGCCACCAAGCAAATCTCCACCAGTTGTGTGTCCTCCCATTCAACTCAATTTGACTACCCAGAGAGAGCATCAGATTCCACAGGTCAAGGGCTTAGTCCCAGAAGACCATCACCTCCTCTAACTTCAGATTATTGCAAGTCCAGGGTGTTATCTGGACTTCTGGCTATAAATCAAAGGTTCCCATGAACCCCTTCTTGGGTTTGATCAACATGCTAGAGCAGCTCACAGAATTCAGGAGACTTGTTTACTCACAAGATTACCAGTTTACTGCAAAGGATATGAAAGGATAAGAATCACTAGCTAGAAGAAGAGCTACAAAGGGCAAGGTCCCAAACAAAGGAACTTCTGTCCTTGTGAAGTTTGGGGACTGGCTCAGTGGCATATGGCAGTGTTCTGCTTCCCCAGTCTGGAAGCTCTCCAAACACCCTCCTTTTGGGTTTTTATACAGGCTTCATTACATAAAAGATGAATAAATCCTTGACCATTGGTGATGGATTCAAGTTCCAGCCTCCCTCCCTTCCCCAGAGGTCAGGGGATGGCACTGAAAGTTCCAACCCTCTAATCACATGGTTGGCTCCACTGACTACCAGCCACTATACTTAGGTGCTTTCCAAAGTCGCTTCATTAACACAACAAAAGACACATTTGCTGCTCTCTTCATTTAGGAAATTCCAAGGGTCTTAGGAGCTCTGTGCCAGACAGAAATGGGCACAAAGACCATATATTTCTTATTATAAATCATAATAACACATCCCATCTACTCTTTCTTTTTCTTGGAGAAAGTATTTGACATAAGCAACCATATTAATTTGTCAGTGTTTGTTTTTAATATCTAGAAAGAAAGCAGATGACAAACACCAGAAATGGCTTCTCCCTTCACTCCTTTCCTCCAGCATCACTAAACAAATTGAAAAGTGACAGATGATGGGCTGACCCAAGGATGAAGACCCTGTCCCACAGGCCCAAAGTAGGCATGCAAATGGAGAATTCACACTTGCAAATGGTGCTCAAGATCCACCATACTGACTTCTTTAAAGGAAATAAAATGTAGCACTGTGCCCCAGAAATTGTTTGTCATATGGGTGTGCATATTTATAGAGAGACTGTTATATTTTTAGTTGGAGAGAGGTGGGTTTTTTTCTCAGTTTCTATGGTAAATCACTTGTAATGTCTTCATTTGTATGATTAAAGTAATAATGTTGAATTGGCCAATTTGTCCAAGTAGGAAATGCACTGAATTGCCAGGATTTAAAATACATACACCCTTTATAAGCAGAACCACACTAATGGAACAAAATGGAAGACATTTTTTTTTTAATTACCATCTTCAGACATGAAGTTAAAGTCCCAAAATTCTACTTGCCTCCCAACTGTATAGTTCCCTGGAGTGGTGGGTCTGTGTGCACTCAGCTTGGGGCAGGGGGGGCAGGATCCTTCCCCTTAGGATTCAGCCGATCTTAGACCCATGCTGTACACTATGGGTCCCACAAACCACACATGGTTACTGAATGCTTGAAGTATGGCAAGTCCAGACTGAGAGGTGCTGTGTAAATACACACTGAATCAGAAAGAATGTTTTTGATATTTGGGGTTGAGTAAAATATGTAATTTTTAAAAATCTTTTCACTGAGTGTTAGTTTTCTAGAGCTGCCAGTAATAATGTACCACTAACTGAGGGTTTAAACAACAGAGATTCACCATCCTAGAGGCTAGAAGTCCAAAATCAAGGTGTTGGCTAGATTGGTTCCTTCAGGGGGCTATAAAGGAAGAAAGGTCTGTCCAGGCCTTCTTCCTTGGCCTGCAGATGCCTGACTTCTCACTGAGGTCCCTTCATATCTTCCTTCTATGCCTATGTCCAGATTTGTAATTTTTTTTTAAGATTTTATTTATTTATTTGACACAGACAGAGAGATCACAAGTAGGCAGAGAGGCAGGCAGAGAGAGAGAAGTTAGCAGGCTCCCTGCTGAGCAAGGAGACCGATGTGGGGCTCGATCCCAGGACCCTGAGATGTGACCTGAGCTGAAAGCAGAGGTTTAACCCACTGAGCCACACAGGTGCCCCCAGATTTGTAATTTTTATAAGGACAACTGTCATTTTGGATTAGTACCCAACTCTAATGACCTCATTTTAACTTGATAAACTCTTTAAATACCCTATCTCCAAATCAGGCCATATTCTGAGGTACTGGGGTTAGGACTCCTACATCTTTCTATGGAGAAGACACAATTCAACCCATAAAATACTCTTACTCTTCCCTTTGGTAAAAAGTAGTTATGAGAAAATGTAAAATTACATATGCAGCCCCGATTATTTTTCTAGTGGACAGCACTGCTGCAGAATTAACAGTGTCCCCCAATCTGGGGGATTGGAACGGGTGGCACAGGGAGGCTGTGAAGGAAAGGCTTTCCTGGGGTGCCTATCATCTGAAAGCTTACCAGCCCACTGAATGACATGATCGTGGTTCCCATAATTCTATGAGAAGTCTGAACCTAAGTTGACCTTGGAATGCCATCATACTGAGAATAAACAGAAGTTTCTTTATTCCTTTTATTCTGTTGGAGCTGGCTACAAAGAGTGAAGCCCACTTTGTTCATGCATTCAACCACTGATTCACTCACTCATCCATCTGTTCATTCATTCCCTCACTCATTCACTTATTCATATTACCTTTCATTCTTTTGGAGGCCTACAGTTGGTGCCTATAGAATACCTTAAAGATCTGGATTAAGTAGAGTGGTCATGGCAGCTGAGGAAGATAGGTTTTTAAATAGGAGAGTAGACAGCAATCTGAGCTAGGGAGAGAAAACAGAAAAGAGATCAGGAAATGGAGGGACACAGGACAGCAAGGAACAGAGACCAATAACCAGGTTCTGTCCAAGGATTTCCTCTTCCTTATTCCTTATGGAACGGTAAGGTATTTTTTAAGGAAAGTCTGCCCAGAAGTTAGATGTGAACTCTTCTCACTATGCATAGTTCCCGTCAGCACTTCTTGGCACCTCATTAGCATTCAAGGCCTGTGGGAATTTCTGCTTTGCCACCAGTAAAAAAAAAGAAAGAAAGAAAGAAAAAGAAAAGAAAAAAAATAACAGCATTGAATTAATGGTTAGGAGGGAGTTACCAACTCTTGTTCTTTTTTACCAAGTCAGGGAGCAAAATTATTCCAATTTAGCAAAGGCATGGGAGGTGAGCATGGTAGTGATGGGGTTTTGCTACCCCAAAATATGGCACTTTGGCACATTGAATATTTTTAGCTGAAGGAGTTTGAGAAAATAGCAAAAGCAGGAAGGTTACTCTCACCTTTTCCCAAGTTCTGTCCTGAAACTGGTCATAAAACCCTCATGTGAGAGGTGCCCTTCCTACACCTGGAGGAAAGGAACATCCTTATCTCCTAAGACAAAGAAACGCTGAGAAGAATCTGAACAAACCAGACTTGCTAAACCTCCCCCAGTTTCCTATGCTATTTCTAAGGACTGTCTACTCTTCATCTGGTTTTACTGTTTCTTCAGCTCTTCATTTCCTTCTGAAGCCTCCCTTGTCACATAAAATTTATATTAAATAAGTTTGTATGCTTCTGCTAATCAGTCTTTGTCAGTTTAATTTTCAGACCTAGCCAGGGATCCTAAGAGGGTTAGGGAAAACTTTTTCCTCCTCTACAATAGATTCTTGAAAAGTAGAGAAGTCTGATTTTCTTTTTGGCTGAATTGACACTAAGTCGTCTCCTGTGTAAAAATCACATGTGGGCTCTCTCCCTGGATGCACAGAATGAAGCCTTTTTAACAAGGTTCTGTTGAGTTGTTTGCATCTCCTAAAAGAACCCCATGGAGACTGAGTTACTCAGAACTAAAATTAACTGAGCCCCTCACTTCCCAGATTCATAATAACCCTGTGCGGCATGGGGAGCAGTTGGTAGGCATCCTAATCTCTCTGGATTGACCTCTTTGCCATTCTCCTTATCACTGTGGCAGAGCACATTTCCTTCCCAGGGAGGAAACGCAGAACAATTCCAAGTCGGCAGAATTGCCCGGAGGAGATAAGACTGCACTGTATTAACCTTCCCACCCAATATGCTCCCAGCTCCAAGAGGAGGGAAAACAAGACTCGAATTAATTTGGGTTATTACTGACATACTTAGGGTGGCTCCCAGACTTCAGACTGATTCTCCTCTCTCAGGTCTGGACATCTCCAGCACAGCTTTCTCTGGGACAAATGGGCAGGAGGTCACGCAGATTATTTCTGTCGAAGGGTCAGGAGACAAATGAATCTTGCGGTAACTGTCAGCCACATGACTTTCTCAAATGCTTACATGAAAGCATTTTAAAGGTAGACCACAACAGGATGTCCTAAGTAGACCATGGAAGAAGGACTTGGCAGAGATAATTGGTCACACATAAATGCCACACTGGGACCTAGTAAAGCTGAATTAGCCATAAACCATTTGAGCAATAATATATTTAGCTTTTACTTGGCAAATTGATGAACGAGAAGGACACAGGATCTCTCACACCACAAATAAGAAAAAATAAAATGAATGCCTTATGCTTTTTCCTATATTATCATATTATAACTGGCATATTGAAAAGCCACCAATCTAGCCATTTTATACAAGTGCTTATCATTTCTTGCTGTAGTTCACTGAGATCCACCTTTCTAACATATCCTTGTTCCAGGGCTCCTTGTGTGAGAACTGTACTTCCTACAGTTGGATTCCTCCCAATTCCTGTTTAAGATCATGTGTGGTAGCTTCATATTTCATTTAATTGACTTAAATTAAATTTAATTAATGACCTCTGTGCATCTACACGCTTAATCCTGTCGCTTTCTAGCCCCTCCCACTCTCTCTCACTGGGCTTGGCCACGTGACTTGTATAGGCCAATGGGAAGTTAACAAATGGGAAGAAAGCAGAGGCATGAAGAAACTTGCCCGTTTCTACTTCCTCCCTGCTTCTCTGCAATTTCCTGTGACAACAGGCACACAGAGGCTGGCCTAGCAGAGCAATGTGAGAAACCCCACTCACATCTGGGGTGGAGACCTGACTCATCTCAGCAGAGGCCGCCCTCAGACCAGCCAGCCCTGGTCAACCTGCCAGTACACCTCAGAAAGTGAGCAAACCCAACTCGGACCAGCCATTCTCCCAGCCAACCCAAAGATTTGTGAGAATTTAAAAAAAGAAAAGAAAAAAAGAAAAATATTAATGCTTTAAGACACTGAGTTTGGGGTGATTGTAATGTAGCATTATTGTGGCATAGCCGAGAGGAAGAGAAGGTGATAAATGAATACTTGATTTTTTTTTTCTGCCAGATAAGAACTAACAGTACATTTTGCTAAAGGAGTACAAATAAATCTTGCCATTGCAGAAATCATTTGCCATTTGACAATTCTAGGCCTTATGCCAAAATCTGACATTCCCAAAAACTTGGCTTGGAGGCTGGGAGCACTGGGAACTGTCCTGCCCCTCCCCCAATTTCGGTAGGTGTCCAGGCGGGAGGCTGTCCCCTGGGTCTTAGGGGTGTGACAGGATCAATTTCTTGCCCCCTGCAGAAAGCAGGGTCTCCTCTCCTCGATTTCTGACAGCCTGATCTCGAGCTAATCCCACGTGGGCTCCAAGAAATCAAGTTTGTATGCTTGATATTGTATTAATTATTTTCCTCCAAAGCTATAATAAATTTGCCTTTCTCTTGTCTTTGAAAGGAAGTGTACATGTGAAACTTTAAAGCTGAAAGAATGTTGATGATCATCTAATCAAACAATTTTCTTATTTGCAGAAGGATCTTTCTCAGGAGAAAATACCTGGGCACCTGTAATGAATTTTCTTTAAACGGAAAAAACAGAGCTTCCCTGTTTGAGGCAGGTTAAGGGGAGCAGAGTGAAGGAAACCTCTCTCCTAATGCTCTTCTCTTTCCTTCCCCCCACATCCCTAGAGGAGCCCTATGGCACCCCAGACACCCCCTGGATCAGAGCTTCTTAAACTTTCACAAGTACAGGAATAACCTGGAGTCTCGTTAAAATTCAGACTCAGTATCTTTGGACTGGGGCCTGAGAGTCTGAATTTCTCCCCAGCTCTCAGGCGATATAATGCAGCTGGTGCAGGAGCATGCTTTGACGGACAGGCCTTGGAACCCTGCAGAACAATTCAGAAAACCTGCCTTTCTGAGTACCTCCTTTTGCAGAGAAGGAAGGTGACTCCGGGACAGTCACATTTAATGTCAGGGTTGGCATTCCTCACACACAGATGGGTGTTCTCCTTCCCATCTCTTTAGATGGCCCCAAATCCCGCCAGGTCCATATCAGATGATAGAAGTGCTAGTTAATAAAAATGCTGACCTAGACTTCATACGTGCTTTTTCTTTCTGCTAAAATGTTTTAACTCACCAAAAGATTCTCTGGCTTTGAAATCAACTAGTTCCAAGAAATTTGGCAGACTAAAAATACAACCAAAGTCTAGTTTAAAATAGCATCTGTCACAACTTCTTACATACCACGAAACACATATAAATACACAGAAGATAAAATAACCAAAACAAAACAAAATGATCAGATGACCCCAAAACGGAGAGTGCTGAGTGACCTTGCTCCAAAGCTTGAAAGGAATGTCCTCTGTCTATAAAGTCGTTGAGAGTGGGTTGTTCCTGCTTTGCTACATGACACAGAGTAGCTCTATTTACTGGGGAAAAAAGAGGAGGAAAGTTCTTCCCACCAGGCTGACCCTGACTGATAGAGCCTTGGCATCTAACTCCCAAACAAAGCTGGCAGCCCATTTTAGTAAGACAGCTACTTCACACAGGAGACACCAACCAATCCAGAAGAGTCATGCTACACAAGACAGCTCAACTCAGAGATAACACACATTAGCATTCACTCATGATTCAGCTTTGCCATGAGAAAGGGTTTCCATCGCCCCCTAAAGCAGATGGAATGCTGAACTTAAGCCTATCCACAGGCTCTGTGCCCTGACCAAGGTCCAGAGGAAAATTTTCCTCAATCAAGAACAATCAATGATCTTTAAGAAATTCTGCAGATCAAAGAAAAGAGGATTTTATCCTAAAATCTCAGGGGAAGAGCATCATGGAAAGAGAATTTTTGACCTCCTGTGCCCAGGCTGGGTATTTTACCTAGAAGGCTCTCACCCACTCTCTTTCTCTCTTATAAAGAGCTCACTGCTACTCTTTATTCAGGTTTTACCTTCTCGAGGAGTCCTTGCTTTACCCCCCAAATTAAAGTAGGCCTCAAGGGCGCCTGGGTGGCTCAGTGGGTTAAAGCCGCTGCCTTCGGCTCAGGTCATGATCACAGCGTCCTGGGATCGAGGCCCACATCGGGCTCTCTGCTCAGCAGGGAGCCTGCTTCCTCCTCTCTCCTCTCTGCCTGCCTCTCTGCCTACTTGTAATCTCTCTCTCTGTGTCAAATGAATAAATAAAAAAAAAAAAAAAATCTTAAAGTAGGCCTCTATTGTACACTGTTGGGGCACCCTGTGATTTTGTCAGTATATAATTATTTGTGTAATTATTTCGTTTAATGTCTGTGACTAATAAAGGTGCTACTGAGCATGAAAAAGGTATTCAGCAAATAACTGTTGAATGAATGACTGAATCTCTATTGACACAGAAGCTGTACCTTAGTCTACATAAAATAGAAACAGAAAGCCGTAATAACAACAATAAAAGAGAGATGAACATAGAACCTCAGAGGAAGTTACAAAGCAATGAGTTGAGACAAGGTGAGTGAGGAGATAGGGAAGGATTTTAAGGATATGGATATCAGAAAATCAAGATAAAATCCTCACCAGAGTTAAGAAAGCAGATCCAGGGCGCCTGGGTGGCTCAGTGGGTTAAAGCCGCTGCCTTCGGCTCAGGTCATGATCCCAGGGTCCTGGGATCGAGGCCCACATCGGGCTTTCTGCTCGGCAGGGAGCCTGCTTCCTCCTCTCTCCTCTCTCTCTGCCTGCCTCTTTGCCTACTTGTAATCTCTCTGTGTCAAATGAATAAATAAAATCTTTAAAAAAAAAAAGAAAGAAAGCAGATCCAACATCATTGAAAATTGCGGAGTTGGGAAGGACAGAATTGAGTGACTTTTCTCAGAATTTAAAAGGAAAAGATGAAAACAATGTAAGAAATTACATATAAGGAGCTAGGGAATAAAAATCTAGTTTAAGAGTTATAGGCATATCTGCTGATATAAAACAAAGCAACATCAGAACCAAATGCAATAAAGACCAAGTTTAAAAGAAAACGAGTTCGAGAAAGTACCCAAGTATGATGGTTAAAAAAAGCTCACCTGTTCCAGCAAAAACAGACAAAAAACAATAAGAAAGAAACCCACAATTAGGCACCCACAACTAGGCAAAAATGCTTGAGGCATTTTTGAATGAGTAGAATACAAAAACAAAAACAAATCCAATGAAACAAGGTAGGAAACACAAGCTACCTCAAAATAAAGAAAAATAAGTGCCAGCAAAAAATGGAGGAAAGACTAGAATAGACAAGGCTTGTGAACCAGTAACTTCATACAGTCAAGCCATTATTCATGAGAAGGAAGAAAAATAAGGTCTTAAGCATGCAAGTCTTCAGAAATTATATCAATCCTGTACCCTTTCTGAATAATATTAATAATAAATTACCAAAAGTTTACATCCTGCTGAATGAAAGATGATTCAAATTAAAGTGTCATGTTTTATTGTTCAAATATACACTTGCAATGTAAATTTAGCAGTCATAAAATGGTATGCATAAAATAACAGCTCACCAAATTCATAAATTAAAAACTTTAAGATGAAATGGACAGAATTACAACCAATGGAGAGGATTTTAAACAAGATTTTTAAATTTTAGGTAGATGAAGAACACAAGAGGTAAATAAATGCATAGAGAATCTAAATAATATGAAATGAAATTTGTAGGGGAAAACTGAAATACATAATCTAGAAACAAAAATTCACCTCTTTTCCAAGTTTCCCTGAAATCCTTATAAAAACTGATCATGTATTAAACAACATCCACAAAACTTTGGAACTTGTAATTAACAAAAATTATATTTGCCACATTTTCCAGCACAGATGTTTTAAAAGTAGAAATTGCTAGTGAAACTTTAAAGACAAAAATAAACCAGCCTTTTGAAAAGCATAAATTTTGTCATAATCTGATTGAGAACTCGATATGAGAGTACAAGTTTTCACCTTAAACTACGTGGTCTCGAGTTTATTTTATGGTATTTCAGTAAAAATAGAAAATATATGTGTGCATGCTCATTTTAATCTAGACCACTGGATATTCAGTTGCCCCAAATCCTCCAGGATGGTTTGTTAGCACTCCATCAAAGACCACACTTTCGGGGTAATTACTCCAAGTTAAGCAGCAATGTTGATCTCAGAACAAAATCTAAGGTTTTGTGAATTAGCATAATGTATGTCAGAAGTGAATTTTGTTTAGTGAGTCTAGCAGTTTTTTTTTTTTAGTCACCACAATGGATTTTAGAAATGAGTTTATACTGGCAACATTAATGGCACTCAAGTTATTCGGGTTGGTTAGAAATATGCAAGAGCCATTCAAACCCTTGTATGCACTGGGTATAAAATTCAAGGTATCCTGGATTCTTCTCGGTTAGGAATGGTACCCTAAGCTTCATTCATAAACAATTCAGCATTCAGCAGGTAATGAAGAGGATTCTTGGTTGTCAGAGTCCATTGTATGCTTAGCTGCAACCTGCTGCCTTTGTCTTGGGTGAATATTTTATGGAATATTCCAATATTCCAACATTTATGGAAGGTACTATTAAATCACCTAAAAATAGAAATGGAGTCTTTATTGAGCCTGCAGAGCACAGTGTGTGCACTCTCAATTTTACTTGCTAATAAATGTCTGTAAGTGAGGCAGAGATAGCTAGATCTAAGATTTGGCTTCATTGCAACTTTTTAGCAGGTCTGTGGAGATGAAACTTATCACCTCCTACATTATGGTAGGCTGCTGAAAGTTCTCTCAAAGCATAAACTGGCTGAGTTTGACCTAATCAATTTAAATCAGTTCCCAATAGGGCACAGCAATGCCTCCAATATACCAAGTTAATGGCCCATTTTGACCCATTATAGGGACTTCTAAGTACAATAGCACAATTTCTCACCTCACTGATTCAGGGTGAAATATTAGGAACAGTGATTAGTATACTGCTAGCTATTAAGATAAGAATAAGCTATTATAAAGAACTCATTTTCTAATTTTATTTCATTTAAATTAAACAAATTTAAATAGCGACATATGGCTAGTTGGCTACCTTATGGGACATCACAGATATGATTTCCATTATCACAGACAGTTCTATGGGGGTGACATTAGAATCAAGAAGGTGATAGCATGATTCTCCTGATAACACTCCTTCCCTTAAGTCATAACCTCAATTAATAGTATTCCTGAATTCTCCTTGTCCTCTAACTGAATATTCCTTTCCCACTCTGACTCTGGACTTGGTTATGTGGCTTGCTTTAGCCAATGGAACAAGAGAAAATATAACACAAGCGGGCTTTCTTGCTCGTGATTTTGTGCAATCATCATGAGAACATGCCCACACTAGCCTGCTAGAGAAACCTGAGAGACATATAGAAGAGACCCATGTTGTCCCATCTGAGACCAGCCTAGACCAACCAGCCTCTAGCTAAACTACCAGCTGACTATAGAGGGATGGGTGAGCTCAACCAAGATCAGTGAAATCACCCAGTTGACCTACAGACTCAAAAGAGACAAGAAATGGTTATGGTTTTAAACCACTAAGTCTTGGCATTGTTATAACTGTCTTGTTGTAATTGTCTTGAAGTTAACAATCCTGATCAAGTTCAACTGAAACTCCATTGAATAAAAAGAAATAAATGCCTGGGGAAGATTGGGCAGATTAAGGATGGTGTTATGGACTATATGTTCATGACCCCCTAAAATTTGTATCTTGAAACCCTAATCCCCAGTGAGATGATGCTAATTATTGGTGGGGCCTTTGCAAGGTGATTTGGTCATGAGGGTGGATCCTTCAGGATGGGATTAGTGCCCTTATATTAGGAGACATAATAGAGCTCCCTTTCTCTCTATCACCCTCTTCCCTTCACCCCCTCCGACCTCCCACCATGTGAGGAAACCAGGAAAAGGGCACTCACCAAGAACTCAACCATATTGGCACCCTGCTCTCAGACTTCCAGCCTCCAGAGCTGTGAGAAATGAATGTTCACTGTTTAAGCCACTTAATCTGTGGTATTTTGTTACAGCAGCCAGAACCAACCACAGTGGATGGTATTCCTCAGGTAGGTATGTTGTCCCAACCAAGGTCATCTCTCCTTCTTTTCTCCACTTAGCGGGATACCTACAAAGGAGTTTCTCATCCCTCTCTACTCAATTCTTTATTACTCTCATGGCAGGAGGGGTTGATAATCAGATGTATCAAAGTATAAAATATTTATTGGATCAGGTATTGTAAGCATAAAAATTGTATCTATAAAGCAGCATCTAAGGTCCCACTCATTCTCTTTTACTTCTTATTCTCCACCAGGAAGCTCACTTTACTTGTCTTCTCTCCCTGTCACCATGCTCATAGCATCCCATGAAAGGCTGCAGGCCTACTTTCCAGAGGGAAGCACCATCCTTGCCCATGTAATTGACAGGAAAAGAAGTATCAGAATCATTCCGCTGCAAATATATCTCAAAATATCCAACGTTATTTAGATTCTGAATAGAACTGGGTATCAACACACTTTGGGTCCTAGAATTAAAATCAGCACAGCTATCATCTGAATATAGGATGAAGCTGTCTGACACTTGAATGCAATAAATTAACAACATTGTTCTTTGTTTCTCTTTTGGCTACTGCTCTTTGTATGCATTTTTTTGCATGGTCAGATTCCATCGGGAAAGGAAACATAAGAGGAAGTCCACCCCTCACAGTTTCTTAAAAAATAATCTTGAATTAATTTAAACTCAATTATGGCTATTTTCCCTTATTCTACATACCACACTCCTTAAATAAGTATCTAAAGGGCAAAATTTCAGACATTATAATTAAATCGTCTTAGAGAACAGTTAAAAAGAGAGGTGCTGGGAAAAGAAGACATTAATAAATTGTCTATTCTTGGAGAGTACACACAAGATTTGTAGTTCAGGTTGAGAAAGTGATTAATTTGAGCAAAATCATTTTAAAATATTGGTGTTATGACAGCAAGAGGAGCAAAGGCACAGAGGTGGAGGAAATATCTTTTTAAATGAAAAACTTGAGATTGAGTTTATACCTTTAAATACACTCAGCCTGCCTACAATCAAAAAAAGGCAAAAAGAAATCAATTGAAATCCCATATAAAATGTTGGTGATCCAAAGGGCACAATATATCAGACACTAGTGGAGTAAATGAAAGAGTTTGGATTTGGTTTTCTTCTCACTCAAATGTGAGAATGTAAATTTGGAGCAAAGATATTGAGAGTAACACTTTTCCTTTGAGCTCAAAAGTTATTAGAAAAAAGAAAAGTTGTTAGAATACGGTCTTCCTATTCGCANGGGGGGGGGGGGGGGGGGGGGGCGGGCATGGAGAGACTGAATGAAGAAATGGAGCTTGTATTAGCAGAGATTTGAAACCATGCAAAAGCAATAGTTTTTTCAAATTTCCCTCAAAGAAATTGAAAGAATGGCCAGTATAAGTAAAATAGTGAATCAGAACCCATCTCTATTCTTGCCCCAACCTTCCAAAGTTTGCTTTCTTGTCATCTTCACCCTGTCTCAATTCACTTTCACCATCATTGTAGCTTATTCCAAACAGTCCTCTGTTTGGAAGATTTAATACTCAGCATAAAGCAGTCAAATATTCCCACAGAAGTTGTTAGCATCTCTCCTGACTTTGAGTGCTTCTCATATGTAAAATCCAAGACCCAAGTCAATAGAACAGACTGCTCCCCAGAACAGGATTTTAACCATATACCCTCATATAACATGGTAGGTGTTAGTCACCTATGCTGTGTAACAGATCACTCCAATTAGTGGCTTAAAACACAATCATCATTTATTACCTCTCATGGTTCCTATGGGTGAGAAATTTGGGACAGGTCAGTTAGGCAGTCCTGACTTTGGGTCTTTTGACCTTTCTTAGGGTTGTAGTCAGATGGTGGCTGAGACTAATGTCTTCTTTAAACCTTCTCTGCTCACATGTCTGTTGACAGGCCTGCAGAGATGTAACTAACCGGGGTCCTGAATCTCTCGGGCTTCTCAGATTTCATTCTCTATTTCCATGTGGTCTTTTTATGTGACTTCTCCAGAATGGTGGCCTCAGTGTAGCTGAACATCTTATATGGCTGCTCAGGGCTCCAAGGTGCGTGTCTCAAGAAATAAAAAACCAGGTAGTAGCAGTGTGACCATCTCTAGTTTAACTTTAGAAGTCACAAAGTTACTTCTGCCACACTTGATTGATTGAGGCAATTTCAAGAACCATCCAGGCTCAAGGGAAGGGAACTTGGACCCAATCTCTCCCATGGAGGAACATCTGCGTCACAGTACAGGAACGTGTACATGTAATGGTACAGTAGTTATTGGAAAATGCAGTGCGTTACAACTTGTCTTTTGGTAGCCCCATGGCTCTTCAATTTCTCCTGTCTGATTAAACATTATAATAAACATAAATGAAGTCAAATAACAGAGTTTACCAAAGCTAGAAGAGAATGTTAATGTAAGATATATCAAAATCAATATCCAGAATTATCTCTTGACAGACTTGGACTGCTGAGATTAAAATAACCAGATGAAGTTTACAAAGAGTCATGTGTGGAAATTTAAAAATAATTCTATGAATGCACAACAGGGAACTCCTGGCTTGGCAGGAGTTCATATGACAAAGAGCTGGGAATTGTGATTGATTATAAGCATGAAATGTATCAAGAGTGGGATGTGACTGCTTAAACAAATGAGAATCTGATCCACATTTAGGTTGTATTTGTGATATATAGTGTTCATATTATGGGAAGTAATCCCTTACATTCAATTAACCATTCTTCACTCAGTAAGTATTTATTGTGTTACTACTATATGTGAGGTGCTATTGTAGGTGTTGGCAATATACCAATAAACAATATACACACAAAACCCTCATAAAACCTCCATTCTAGTGGCAAAACAAATGAGGAACCAGACAAAAATGCTAGAGAAAAAAATGATGAAAAAGAAAGCAAGAAAGGGGAATAAATGTTGAGAATGAGGGGGTTACAATTTTAGATAAGACAGATAGGGAATTCTTCATTTAGGGGGCTATTTGAGAAAAGATAAAAAGGACAAAAGTGAACAAGCCATGGTTATCTCAGGAAGGAGAGAGAGAGAGAAGGAATACTGGGGCAAAGGCTCTGAGGAGGCCTGGCAGTGAAGAGCCCAGTGTGGCTGGAGCGAAGTGAGCAGTAAGGGATACAATCAGAGAGGAGACACACAGCTGATTTTCTAGGCCCTTGTGGGTCATTCTTGGAGCACTGGATCTCACTCTGAGGAAAAAGAGAAGCCAGAGGAAGGCTTGAACAGGGGAGGGACATAAACTGACTGGGAATTTCACCAGATGAGCAAGAGAGGTCACTGTATTGAAGCATGCAGGGAGACTAGTTAGGAGATGTTGTCAATAATCCAGGCAAAATATTATGGTGACTTAAACCAAGATGGTAACAGTGAAGGGGCTGAGAGGTGCTCAAATTATGGATATATTTTGAAGGAAGAGCAATAGTATTTTCTTATTTATCAGACACAGCTTAGGAAACAGAGGAGTCAAGATACTACCGTTAAGCGGGCCTGGGCATTTGCTGAGATGAAGATTGCCCATGAGCAAGTTTTGGGTCAAATAGTGGGAGTTCTGCTTGGGATATATTTATTTTTAAATACCTATGAAACAACCAATTAGATATATCAATCCAGGAAGGTGGATATAAGAATCTGTAGTTCAGGGAAGAAGTCCAGCTTGATAATACAAATTTGGCAGGCATCAATAAGCAAATATTCAAATCCATAAGTTTGGTTGAAATAACCAAGAAAGTGAGAATAAAAAGTTCCAAGGACTAAGCCTCTTTAAATATATCCCAAACTTTAGAGATTGAGAAGATGAGGAAGAACCAGCACAGTGGACTAAAAAAGTGGTCCTATAAGTAGGAAAACCAGGCAAATAGAATACCCAGAAAGCCTAATAGTGAAGGCATTTCACATCAAAGAGGAGCTTATCATCTGCTGCTGAAAGCTCAAGTGAAATAAAGAATGATAATGAATTTCAGACAAGAGTTTTCAATGCAGAAATCACTGGTGACCTTGATAGAAGCAGTTTTGATGGTGTAATGGGGGCAAAAATTAATTGGAGTGAGTTCAAGAGAGAATGGAAGGAGGAAAATAGAAGACTGGACAATTGACAGAACCCTTTGGGTAAAGAGAAGGACACGAGTAAGGTAATGGCTAGATAGAACTATAGTTAAGAAAGGAAAAATAACAGCATGCTTCCATGCTATTGTGAAGATTCTAGGAAAGGAAAAAAATGTAGGAAAGGGAAAGAAGAATTACTGGATTGATGACCTTCAGAAGGTGGGAAAAGGATGGAATCTTGTGTACAATGGAGGGACTGCCCTTAGCTAGGGGTATGGGTAGTTTAGGCTTGCTAATAGGAGAGAAGCCAAAAAAATGGGCACAGATACAGATAGAGGAGCACAAGTGGTGGTAGGACATTGTAGGAGTATTCCTATGAATGTTTCCATTTTCTTTAATGAAATGGAAAGCAAGGCCATCATGTGAGCATCAGGATGAGGAGGGAGATGTGGAAGGTCAGAGCACAGATGGGAGGGTATAAGATGGTTTTGTAGGAGATTGGGAGAATGAATGAGGGGCAAAAATATGGGTGCTGTGTAGAACAAGACACACTTGAGGTTGATGACTGTGAATGTATGTCAAGACCAATCAGCATAGCTACGTATTCTCCTCCAGCCACTTTCAATGACAGGTGAACAGGTATAGAGTAGACAGAAAGATGTGGCAAAGGCTGTGACTTAGTTGAGCAAGTGTTTCAATAGGGTGATGGGTTAGCAGACAAGAGAGAAATCATAATGCTCAGCCATGGGATTTGAGCTGGATAAGGAGAAAAGTGAGGATTTTAAGTGGTTTTGATAGACTGAGAGGAGGTGGTTATAGCCACTATTTGGAGTTCTCAGAACTAGGAACTACTGCAGGTGCATACTAGGGGGATTAAGATGAAAGGGCAGGAGGCAGTGGTGGTAGTGTGACATGTTTGGCACTGGGACGATAGGGGGTGAAGTTATTGGCAATGACAATGTCTAGAGTATAAAGATTCAGTGAGTGGGGTAGGGTGCAGGACAAGAGCAAGGCATGAGGGGATTAAGATGAAAGGGCAGGAGGCAGTGGTGGTAGTGTGACATGTTTGGCACTGGGACGATAGGGGGTGAAGTTATTGGCAATGACAATGTCTAGAGTATAAAGATTCAGTGAGTGGGGTAGGGTGCAGGACAAGAGCAAGGCATGAGGGGCACCTGGGTGGCTCCGTGGGTTAAGCCTCTGCCTTCGGCTCAGGTCATGATCTCAGGGTCCTGGGATCAAGCCCCACATCGGGCTCTCTGCTCAGAGGAGAGCCTGCTTCCCCCTCTCTCTCTGTCTGCCTCTCTGCCTACTTGTGATCTCTCTCTCTGTCAAATAAATAAATAAAATCTTAAAAAAAAAAAAAGAGCAAGGCATGAGAGAACAGGGAACTAAGCTACCAATGAATTCATGCTAGAGAACCTAACAATTATCCAAGAGCTAAAATGTTCAAGGAATATTGTCAGTGAACAGAGAAGTGTACACATAACTACAACAAAGAAAGAGAAGCAGGTGGAATAAAGTAATGACATGAGAGTGAATTTGAGAGGTAGTGTTTAGAGAAGAATGAGGGAGATGATTTGGAATGGCTCCTCATCCATACATCATCAAACCCAGTGGCACCAACAGTGAAAAAAGGAAGCAGCCATCAGTTGAGTTTCGAGGGAAGCAAGGTGATAAGGTTTCCAATTAGAACAAATAGTGAAGGGGATGGTCCTAGGAGAAGGTGAGATTATGGGGTAGTTTACTCATGACTGTGAGTCCTGGGGGCCCCATGGAGCTTTTTTAAGAGACAGAGAGGGTGGGCTATGAGATCAAAAAAAGTGATGGACAGAGTCATGCGAGAAATAAGGCATTACCTTGAAGACCTGGGCTTCTTAACGTGACTGACATATATAGGGGATAAAGGATATAGTAAATCCAAAACAGATAGTGGTCTCCAAACCATGAAGGTTGGAGGGAAGAGCAGCTGAGAGCTATTTCAAGGAAGGTGCAGACTTCCACATTTAAGGTTTTGTGTTCAACTCATAATGCCGCTTTAAGAGAATATAAATGAACTGGAGTCTTGAGAAGAACAGGCCCAGAAATAAGGCAAATACAATGGAAATTCATTTTAGGAAAATCAACAGAAAAAACTGAGAAAGATTTGTTGGGTCTCTGGGAGACATGACAGCTGTTTTTAAGTATCAGGAGCATTTAATGTAAAAGAGGGTCTTCCTTGTGCTTTATTGCTCTAGAAAACAGAATTTGAACCTGTTGGTTGGAAGTTATGGGGGAAAGAAATATCTGCTCCAAAGACTGAGTCCACCAGTGCTGGACTAAAGGACAGCTACTGAAAAGTGCTGTCCAAAGACCAGTGTTGATCAACAAACTATTTGTTACCAGTCTGTGATAAGGGAAGTATAAAACTTGAGAGTGAGCATTTACAAACTTTTAGCAATTTTTCTGTAAAGTTTATTCATTCTTTGAAATGTAATTTTANCAACAAACTATTTGTTACCAGTCTGTGATAAGGGAAGTATAAAACTTGAGAGTGAGCATTTAGAAACTTTTAGCAATTTTTCTGTAAAGTTTATTCATTCTTTGAAATGTAATTTTAGGTTTTTTTACTCAAATAAAAAATGTGGATTTGTGTTTTGTGTGTCTTATTTCATTTTCCTAGTATTTTGAATACTAGGAAATCCTGTAGAATTTTTTAAAAAGTAAATTTGTTATCATAAATAGCTAGAGAGTTTGAGCTCACCTAGAATATCACAGGAGTCATTTAACGGTCCATTCAGTAGTCAGCTCTTGATTTCTAATACTATTCTCCAATAAAAGGAGTCAGGGCTCCTTAGGGAAATGGCTGATGTTAAGACTGAGTCAGGAAATAAACAAGATGAGCCCTGAAGCTCTTGTAGCGCCAGAAAATAAGCAAGTGTTCTCTCTTACACACACATACACACATACACGCAGACATCTGAGTATGTCAAGGAGACACAGGAACCAGCTGAAAGGGTTTGCAATGGCCAAAGTGGGAATAATTTGAACAATAAATAAGGTTGCACTGGATTCTAACCCAAAGTATCAAATAAATATCCAGGAGTTTAAATAAATAAATACTCACACTGATATAAATAAACGACCACATAAATAAATAGGCAGAAACAAAACAAAATCTAGTGAAGAAGAATTTAATATAATTCATGTAGTTACTCTGTCTTTAAGGAGGTAAAGAATAACTCTCTACTGCTTAAGTGTGAGCTGCAAGTAGTGACTTTCTTCCGAAGAGCAGAGTACAGAATGGGGAAAAAAGAGTAACTTTACAATGGAGAAACTTCAAGCCAAATAATCAAGGTCAACATCAACAGTGATAATTCATATTGATAGTCTCTACCCTTGATATGATGTGGTGAGAATGGCACTTTACCTCTGTGGTCTGTCTCCCAAAAGCTTATTACCTAAGTCTAACCATAATTAAAACATCAGACAAATCCCAATTGTAGGACATTTTGCAGAATGCCAGAATAGCATTCCTCAAAACCGTCAAGGTCATCAAAAACAAGGAAAATCTGAAAAACTGTTACAACCAAGAGAAGGCTAAGGAGACATGTCGGTGTTATCCTGAAACAGAAAAAATGACATTAGGCAAAAGCTAAGGAAAAAAAGTATGGTCTTTAGTTAATAGTAATGTATCGGTATTGGTTCATTAATTATGATAAATACATTAATGTAAAATGTTAATAGTAGGAGGAACTGGGTGTGGGCTATATAGGAATTTTATACTAATTTCACATTTTTCTGTAAATCTAAAACTGTTGTAAAATAAAAGTTTACTTAAAGAAAAAAAGAAAATATTCAAGAAGAAGCTGGGCGGGACTTCCTATTGACAGTGAGAGAGTAAGAGGAGATCTGCAATAGAAGACCTGACTACCCTTACTTATAAGGGGAAGTCACTTGATTTCATGGAGCTTTTATCTCCTTATCAGCAAAAGAGAAATGATACCACTTTTATCTACCCCATAGAGTTAAGACTCAGATGACATGATCCATGGGAAGGATCTCTGGAAACATCATAATCTCTATTCAAGGAAATTTGGAGGTTGTATCATTGTAATACATGGAGAAAATCCCACATGGGAGATCATTTGAACTAATTCTGATTATAATGTCATATGTGTGTACACACACAAACACACACACACACTTCCCTGGGCACGCTACTCCCAGAGGTTCTGACTCAGTAGATCTAAGATACAACTGATAGGTCCATATTTTGAAGCATCCCAGGTGATTCTGACACACAGCCAGATCTGAGAACCACTAAACTATGTGAATTCTAAAACCTCTTCTTATTTTATGATCAAATGTTAATGACACACGATTACTTTTTCCGGATATGTGGCACCCTTTGAGAAAGATTTTAACATTGCAATAAAAGTATAATTTAGGTATCAGCCAGTCTGTGAATGATGTGGGTGAACAAAAGGTGTTAGTCACAATCTGTTCTGCCTATTTGTAAATTCAGCTCAACAGGGAAGGCCTTCAAAGTAGCATGAGAAGGTCATAGCTGTTTACTCTCCACTTAACTGGGGTCTCTGTGTGTGTGTGTGTGTGTGTGTGTGTGTGTGTGTGTGTGTGTGTGTGTGTGTGTGTGTAATTCAACTGGGAAATACCATATAAACAACAAAATGTATAAGGTGGAAATCTTAAGTATATAGTACCTTGATTTACTGTGTATATATATAGTCCACATGGTCATCATCCAAATCAGGATATATCTTCCACTACCCCATAAGGCTCCCCAAACTCCTTCCCATTGTACAGTTATAACCCAACTACCGTGAGTCCACTCCTCGGTGAGTTAGAGATTGTACCAGGTGGAGTTGTCACACTAAGGAAATTTTATTTGCAGCAAATGAGGAGATCTTGGGGCATAACCTGCAAAGCCAGGACTCCCTGAGCAGGGGTGAGTGTGTTTATTTTATTTAGGGTTATGATGCATATTCAGAAAGGGGAGTTTTTTTTAAGATTTTATTTATTTGTTTGACACAGAGAGAGAGAGAGAGAGAGAGATTACAAGTAGGCAGAGAGGCAGGCAGAGAGACAGGGAGAGGAGGAAGCAAGCTCCCTGCTGAGCAGAGAGCCCGATGTGGGCCTCGATCCCAGGGTCCTGGGATCATGACCTGAGCCGAAAGCAGAGGCTTTAACCCACTAAGCCACCCAGGCGCCCAGAAAGGGGAGTTTTATCCTAACATTATAATGAGGCAGAGGTAACTGTCAGACAAGGCGGCGGAAGGGTTATGGACATGCTCCAAGAGCTGAGAGCCAGAATAAGCTAGCTAGATCTCAGGCTCCTTATCTCAGGGAATGAATGCAGGGCCTTGCTTACTTTTGAAATAGCACTGGGAGTTTTACCGCTGACTTATTGTCTCTGATACGGTTAGGCTATTTTCTGGCCTTGGTAGAGACTGATAGTATTTGCATTCCCTTTGTTCCCTTAAAATCTTTAACTATAGAGGTTTTTGCATTTCTCTGTAATTCTGACACCTCCTGGGAAGTTCTGCAAGAAGTTTGCTAGCGGCAAGTGGAGTGGGTGAGGCAAAGATCACAGAAAATAGCTGGGGGCGTGAAGTGATTTCTCCCTTTTTCTGGGACCCTTAACTCTTTCTGCTTATACAGCCACCCAGACAGAGGTAGCCGCTCTTATGCCTTCCTTCACCATCAATTAATTTCACCTGTTCTTGAACTTCATGTGAATGGAATCATGTAGCCGAGCTCTTTTGTACCTGTGTACTTTCTACTCAACTAATTATCTGCGAAGCTCATCCATATTGGTGGACATACCAGTAGCAGCAGTCTTTACTGCTGGTCTTCCAGGCCTTAGCAAGAGCTCTGAATGATCAAGTTCACATTCTCTATTTGGAGACTAAATAATGATACAAGTACACGGACAGAAGGACAAGTCAAGGATGGGAAATTCCAAAGATGTTAATGTTCCACTAGCGTAAACTTTGCCAGAAGGGAAAAAAAAAAGGCATCCTTCAAGTTCAGTCCCCAGCGGAATCTCCAGGAGGGAATCAGAAGGCATGCTCCCTACCACCATCACCTCCCAGAAATCTGCATTTTTGTCAAAATATTCTTCTTGACTTGTACATATGCTAATGTTTGAGAACCATCCCTGAGAACTCCACAGAGAATGTAGAAAAGGTGCCGTGATCAGAGGAGGTGCCCACAGACTGCTGGACAAAAGCTAAAGGTTTTGAAATGTGAGTTCCAGGTTATCACCTAGAAGGTCTGAGTTTGATGGGATTGCGTTTAACTGAAGTCTTTTTCACCCTTCCTTGAAATCTGCCTGCCCTGAGGTAGAGTTTTGTTGTTGTTGTTGTTGTTTTTTTACATAAGACATGATAGAGCATTTTTAACTAGAAAGAATAAAGAAAAAAGAAAAATGATGGGCCAAACAAGAACAGTGCTGATTTCCTTTCAAGCCTAATGTCAAAGCTGATTATCAAAGCCGCTCTCAGGGGTTCCAGGAAACACAGCTTTCAACAAAGCCACAGGAGTTCTTCTTCTCTGTGTGGTCTGCTGTGCAGTCAACCAACCACAAGAGCATACACATATACCCACAGCAAAACCACTGTGCTCTACTGAGTGCTCTGAATAGGTGAACATTAATCCAAAATACTGTTTCAGACATCTTTATGAAAAGCCTATCCTTGGGTTAGTCTGCATTCATTTGCTAATGCAATTTCCATGTGCTGAATTCCAGTCAATAAATAGAACAATCAACCAATCATTCTATTGGCAATCAATTTTTGTAGGTTTCCAGTTGTTGCCCCTTAGCTTTATTGCACATCTCACCATACCCATGGTCTTCTTCTGAGCTATATATGTGTCTGGAAAAACAAGCATGCAGTCTCACAGGTTCATCGATCTTCCAAAAAAGTCCCACATGGGGAGTGTTTTACTAGTACCTTTAAAGATATTGACAGCTGACAGTAGCAGCTCTGACTCACACAGCTCTTTACCTAATGGATTTTATGTACACCACAGCAGAATCCTTGAGAGATAGAAAATGCTATACTCATTCCACAGATGAAGAAACTGAGTTTAAGCACTTTCTTTGCCTGAAAGTTCCTAGTGAACAGGAAAAATGTCCAGTACCCAAATGCATGAGGTCTAGCATAACATGTTGTTTTATTTTTCTACAATGAAATGCTCTGTTAGGATTAAGTCAAGAAAAAAATTAAAACTGGTAGAAGCAGTAAAAAAGTAGTTCCCAGGGGTTGGGGCTGGGAGAAATAGGGAGAGGTTGGTGAAAAGGGACACACTTCCTGCTACAGGATGAATAAGGTCTGTGGATCTAATGGAAAACATGGTGACTACGGTAGTTGGTCATACTGTGTTGTGTGACGGAAGTTTGCTAAGACAGTAGAAGTTTCATGCCCTCACCAAAAAGAAGAGAAAATGAAAAAAGATAAAGATGTGAGGTGATGGATGTGTTAATTAACTAGATGAGGGGGGATCCTTTCACATTGCATATGTATACCAAATCACCATGATGTATACTTCAAATATTTTATAATTTTATGCGCAAATTATATCTCTTAGATAATGCTGAATTTTTTTTAAAGGCAGAAAAGGAAAAGGACATATTTTTAAAAAGGAATAATTTTCAGAGCGTAAGAGGACAGTAATTTTGCTTCCTTCTCACACTCTCATCAAACTCATATTTCCAACAGTCCCACATCTCACTCATACATTCAGTGTGGACAGGTGTGTCCTGGAATGGACTTCAGGAATCTCGGCATCTAATCCCGCTCAACGAAGAATGCGTGTGCAGTTGTGAATCACTCCTTTACCTGTCTCAGCCTTTACTGATCATCAGTAAATAAGCATACTGATCCCACACCATCTTTAAGGGTCTTCCTCAGCTTATGGTAGATTTCTCTAGGGTGACTGAGGGAACGTTTGTAGGCAGCAATGTCAGGATGCTGCAGCCAAAGCTTCTGCAGCTAAAGCTTCTGGTGCATTGTATGCCATCACCTCAGCCCACTTGACTCCTCCCCACTTTGGCGTGTAGAAGATGGGCAGTGCTATCCAGCACTTCAGCTATGAAAGGCTGCCAAACTGCAAAATCCCAAAACATAGCTCTTAGCCAACAGTTGGAAGGAGCCATGAGATAAATATTCCAGAGTCCCCATCCACCTATGGAACGAGTCTGAGGCAATTTCTACATTTTTCCTGAGAATTTCAGTGGGGTTGAGCTCATTCCCCACAGGAGTAACCAGCTCCATTCCCATTAGCTTTTTCCATTAGCTTTTCTCCCCTCCCTTTCATGTTCCCTATGCCCCTACCTGTGTTTCCTGGGTTCATTTCCAAATAATCTACCTGCACTGTTATCCTTGTCTCAGGCTCAGCTTTTTGGAGAACCCAAAGCAGGACTTAGGCTTTTGTGGATGGTAGTAACCATCTGTCTGAATACAGATTTGGGAGGTACACAACACATTACCAGTTAATGTATATACAATTAATCCCTTTAAGTTGTTTCTTTACAATTTACTGTGAGACTTTCCAAATAGTTCTTTATATGTACCTACTTGCAAAGTTTAGATAAGGAGATGTGAGGACATGGCATAATTAGTGTGTGACATAGCCTTCTCTAAATAGGAGAGTTTCCACAAAACTTTATTTTGTTTTAATAGAGACTACTGGACACATCCCCTTCATATTTTATAACATTATAATTCTTCAGTTAGCACCCCAAATCACATCTTAATGAATTGCTTTAAGAGTGACGTGTTAAGGCACAAATCTGTACTAGATTTCTTATTAGGTGATCTTCATTTGGAAGCTGATCACAATAGTCGCCTGTCTTATTAGTAAGGATAGTTTTGGCTGTGAATTACAAAGCCCTCATCTCTAAGGTGACCAACTGTCTCATTTTCTTTGGGGCCATCCTGGTTTTAGTACAGGAAATCCTGGGAAACCCCTTAGTCATGGGCAACCCAGAACAGCTGGTCAACCTACCAAGTTCCACCCATCTTAATCTACGTCATTTAACCATCACTCTTATCTTGGGTAGTACATCTAACTCTTCCAGGAGATTATATTTCCAGGTCTTATATTTGCCCCTCTCCATTGGAACCACTTGATGGGAAACCAGGGCAAGAAAAGTTATCCAAAGGAAGGGGAGAGTATTGAGTTTTCTGAAACAAGTAGTGGTAGGAAGGCTTGGATGGAGATATATGTACGTATAGATATGTAGATGGGTAGATAGGTAGGTAGGTAGATGAGTAGATAGATAGACAGATACAGATATAAATATAGATACAGATATAAATACAGATACAGACATTGATGTCCACGCTATTCTTTAAGGAATCATTCTTTCACTCTTTGGATCTCATCATCATTATTATTTTTCCTCCTCTTTTTTCCTTTACCTCCCACATAGGTCTTTCCTCTTCATTTTATATTCCAGCCCCAACACTCTCATTTTCATAGCAGCCCAAGGGACTCACACTTTCCTCCACCATCTGCACCACCAGATCCAAATAAAAGTATGCTCCAAGAAATATGCTATTCTGAGAAAGAAATGAATAGATACATTAAAAGCTAAACATAAAAATATGTTATAGAAATTTAGAATGCATATCTTCTTTCCTTTGGCTCACTGTTTTGATTAATGCCATTTTCTCTAAAAATGTTAAATGCCCATCTCTTGATTCATGTAAAACTTTTTCTTTAGGCCTCTGTGTCCAGGAAGTAGACATTTTAAGTAGTCACTAGGGCCCTGTTTAGTGTCTAAAGTAGCAACTCATTACAGGTTTAAAATTCCACCAACCAGAAATATTATTAAATAAAAAGTTACTGGCTGGCCAACTCCTGAACTTGAGTTTTAATTCTCATGCTTAAGGTGGAAGTGATAAAGTACATAAAAACTCTAAAGGATTGTCTTCACCAAGAAGGTCTTAATGTTTCCCTTAGCTTGACTGAACCTTGGACAGGCTTCTGCCTATCTCTAGTCCACTGACTGCACTTTGCTGGGGGCATTTACTTTACATAACTTGTAATTGTACATCCTTTCTCTGCCCCTCTGATATGTAAATATTTCTAAAAGCCTCTTCACAGTTTTCCAACCCAAGAATGCCTTTCTTAAGGATTTGGGAACCATCTCTTTGAAATGTAAACATCAAAAAAGATAGAACCCCTATCTCCCAGTTCTGTGTGAGGTAGAACCCTAACTTCTCCATGGAAAACTACCATCTGTCATTTTTTAAAAAATGAGAAAGCTTGCTTTTCCTTGGAATAAAGCCAATTAGCAGATGCCAAAAACTTGGTCTTCAAAACATTGCTACCTATGTCTTGCCACTCTCCTAGGTTTTTTCTCATATCCTGTCTTTGACTCTATCTTATCTGAGGCATTATTTTATCTTATCTCTAGGGAACACCCTCATTCTACCATTTTTATCAAATCCTGATCAATCCTTCAAGGTTTCAATGAGCTGCCATCTTTATTATGAGTATTTCCATGATTAAAACAACCACAGGTGTTCTATTACTGCTCCTAATTCCTGCAGTACCTTGCTTGGCCTCTTTCCCTCCTCTGTCCTTCTTTACCCACCCAGTTTCTTCTGGGAATTTTTCTTTAATAAATTATTTACACCTGCATCTTTGTCTCAGGATCTTCTTGGAACTTGTCCTAAGAAACCGCCTTCCCTAATGACTTCAATGTTTTGTCAAACACCTAACAAGATTTACATCCTAACAAGATTTACATCAGGCCCATTGAGATCTTGCTCACCTTTCTAGCCTTGTCTCTTGTCTCTCTCCCCAGGTTGCTCAGTGGTCCATGTGAGCTGCTATTGGCTTGTGTTCTGTGCTTCTGTATGTGCTCTCATGGCCCCCATCCATTCATTCTTTTAAGTCTCATCGAACATTACCAATGCTGGGGAGCCTCGACAAATTCTCTCCCCCCCCCCACTACTCTAGACAGTTTCTCACTTCTCTTGTAAAAAAAAAGAAAGAAAGAAAGAAAGAAAGAAAGAAAGAAAGAAAGAAAGAAAGAAAGAAAGAAAGAAAGAAAGAAAGAAAGAAAGAAAAAATAGCAGATCTTTAAAATAGCACAGCTTTTTAAAAATACACAAACAGTAAGATGATTTAGTGCCAAACCTCAAGAGACAGATTATAGGCAAGTTATTTAACTTCTGTGGGCTCTGGTTTATTCACATATGAGGATGGTAAGATTCCACATTCTTCATAAATGCATGTTAGGTGCTTAGCGGAATATATAAAACATATGCTATGGTAGTTTTATTAACGCTGATGAGAGAGCTATATTTGCTTCTCTATAACCTAACCAGATTCCAAAAGTGTAACTACTATATCTGGTTTATCTCTGTCCTCCTTATTCTTCACACAGTGCCTGGCATGATAGATATCCAATAAATAGGTGATGAATAAATATGATACATAGGCAGTGAGTACTAAGACCACTTTCTACTCTTTTTCCTGGTTTAGCATATATGCACAACCAAGAAATAAACTCTGGGAATCTATTTCAAAACTCAAACAGCATAAAGTAAAAGTAAACATTCTGGTATTTGTTATATTTCCTCTTTTCTTCAGTATCTGCCCTGTTTTCTCTCTCAAGCTAATGAAAGTTTTCCTTTTTCAATTTGAAAAGACGGTCAAACAAAGAGCACAAGCTCTTCTTTAAACTCATTAGTAAATCTGTGTTTTAGTAGTACCTATTAGCAGATCTGGTTGGTCTCTCTCTCCCTTCCCCCTCCCCCCGCCTCATTCCCTCCATGTTTCAGAGATCTGGAGCCTGAGGTGTGATTTTACATTTTTTTCCTCTTTCTCTCTTTTCATTTTTGATGACTTTTGAAAACCTGTGACCCTGAAAACCTTAATTTCTCAAAATGAGATTCTTCATTTTCTTTTTCTTTTTTTTTTTTTGAGATTCTTCATTTTCAAGAGATGCTAGAAAAAACATTCTTTTAATAGATGGATGTCATCAAAATTACTCTTCCCTTGGACTTTGTCTCCAAAGATTTTTGAAGAGAACTTTCCATTTAGTAAGTCATTTTCTAAAATTCTTAGAAGTTTTCTAGAATGAAAGCTCTTAGACTCTCAAAAGTATTTGTGAAAAGTTCCTCATGCTTAAAATTACTAGAAAAGTGATTTAGTATATAAAGAGATTAATTCATGAAATCATAGCCCTGCTTGTCCTTACTTGATATGCAGAATTATTTACTAATATTTAAAATGATGCTGATAATGATTTCAGATATCTGCCACCATTTCCTCCAGTGGTCTCTGTTGTTGGAGATAATATTTTTCTCTTCTAAATCCCCATGATTTTCTTGCTTGTCTTTTAACATACCTCCCTTTGCATCCTGATTTAGAGTTCTGTTTTCGCATCTGTTCCCTTATCAGATCATAAGATCCCAAAGTCTAGCACTGAGTCTTGGGTATAGTAGGATCTTTAGAATATTCACTGGATGAATGAAAATGGCCACAAGATGCATGTGTGAAAATAAATCAGTGAAATACTCTGGACAATATATCCTTCTTAGTCACAGGGTATAGATTCATTTGATATTAATGATAATATTATAATGATTAATATTCACAATATTAATGACCAAATCCATTAAGTTGTCTTATTCCTGATAGATGCAATTTATTTTTCAAAAGAACTTAATACCTATAACCAATTTTCTCTATATAGCTATGGCCGCAAGAACTTAGACAACGTAAAGAAGAGAGACTACAGGTAATGCCACACAGAAATGCATTTAAACTCAACTCATATCCATAGTTCTCCCCTGACTGATGGAACAAAACCACCTTTACTACAATACCCAATGCAAACGAATGGAAACTTCACCCTTCAGTCAGATCCTTGGGGGAGCATATTCATTTCCTTTCTTCTCATTTCCTAATTAGAATCTCTTACCCAGTCATTCTGCCATCAGAATTCTTGTCTGACTCAGTATTAGGGGTCTGGTTGTGCTTTCAATATCTACATATTAATTTCCTCTGGGCACCTGGCTGATATTACGGAGAACTTTTCCTGCTAGTTCATGCCCCTGTTGAGCCTACAATCAATTTTATGACAATCCCAAACCACTTTTCCATCTATGGCTCCTCAATTCTATTCATTGGGGTGGTAGTAAAATTAGTCTTAGGGCAAAGATATTTATTTAATTTGAGTATTCTATTTCCAAGTGGTCTGAATGTTTAAGTGGAAAGGATAGTCAGTGCAACTATAAGATTTGGAAGATGTCTTACTCTCACACAACAAATAGCCTCCTCCCTGTATAAGGATTCGTTTTATGAATTCTCTAGGAGAAAAAACCTGCTTTACCAATTCATTTCAAGAACTACCAACTATTCAAAGTACTGTTAAAAATACTGATGTGATGTCATTAATAACTCTTGTAACTTTTCTCCACAGATTGAGAAACTAGAACAGTGCTAATTTCCTTTAAAATGTGTCTTAAGTCAACATTCCCTAGAAGAAGAGCATGAGATATGGGTTCTTTTTCATGTGGCTTAATGAGTGAAGGCTGGCGAAAAGGAATGAGGGAAAGAAAATGATAAGGGGAAGGAACCCAGCAACAATGCAATCTTAGCTGTACTCTAGCCCCAAGGCAATATGATCTCATAGGAGTTCTGGAACATGCACAGGACAACAGAGTTGGTCCTCCTTGAGTCAAGAGAGCTAACTTTCTGACCCTCTTTTCAGTCGTTAGCTGTGGGCCACCCCCAGGAGGAGGGCATAGAATCTCTTAGACATTTCTGGGTGAGGTCACTCTCACGGGCTGAGGGAAGTTCTCTGAAGAAGGGGGCAGCTCTAAGCTATTAAAAGCTTCTGCTTGCAGCATCTGGGGGAGGGATGTAGTACTCCTATGAATGTAGATTTGGACAGGAGAGTAAACTGTTAGTTCCTACTACAAACTGTTTCAGAACTAGCTTCATCCTTGTATTTTTTCTGTACATCAAGTAAACACAAATGCAGAATCAATTGTTCCTAGAAAAGGAACGTAATACGTTTGAGTGGAAGTAATCAGTAAACTGCTTCTCTAGTGGTGAATGAAGACCATTTTATAAGATTAAAACTCTTTCAAATGCCTTCCTTAAATCCACATTCAAAGCCAGGCTGAGAACTGAAGGAGTGTAACTAGAGAATGTCAGACTGGCTTCCTCCACCCCTTCACAGAACATTTACCTGCATGTACCCAAAACCTTGAATGCAGAGTTAAACAAATAGAACCTTACTAAGAAGTCAGGAGAATCACAGTCTAAGATAATCCACAATATCATCCAAAATTTAATCTCTTTCACATGGAGTTACTTACATTTATTCCTTAAACTTGGTGGCTTATTTGTTGCCTCATGGTCACAGTAGAGATGCAAGACTACCAGGCATCTCACTTGTGTTCCAGAAAAAAGGAAGAGAAGAGAATTAAAAGAGCAAAGGACGTGCTAGCCAAGACTATTTCTTATATCAGGAAAACAAACAACTTCCCAGGAGCTGCACACTACACACTTACTCTTAGATCTTATTGATAGAGTTGGGTCATATTGCCACCCTTAGACCAATTACTGACCATGGGAGATAATCATAAGTCATTTAGATCAACACTACTCTACAAAAAACATCATGTCTTATGGACATTGGGGAGGGTTTGTGCTTTGGTGAGTGCTGTGAAAGATGTAAGCCTGATGATTCACAGACCTGTACCCCTTGGGCAAAGAATAAAAATAAAATTTAAAAAAAATCATGTCAACCACATATATAATTTTGAATTGCCCAGAAGCCATATTTAAAAAGTAAGAGAGGTGAAATGAATATTAGTAATACATTTTACTTAATCCAATATATCTGAAGTATTATTAAGTACATAAACAACATAAAATAACAAGCTATTTTACGTTTTTAATTAAACACTTGAAATTCAGCATGTATTTTACACTTGTGGCACATCTCAATTTGGACTTGTCACATTTCAAGGGCTCTAAGATTGGTGGCTACATATTGGACAAGCACAAGTCTAGAGCAATCATGATTTGTCTCTGAAAGCTGGGGTAGGAACCTGTCTTTCCTAAGATACTGCTAATCCCTGTTTCTATCTGAAGAAATCTTGATTCTGTTAACATGGAGGATAAGAGAGAGAGAGATGGGTAATGGGTAGGAAAGAAACAATGTCTATTCCAGGCCCCCATAAGTGTCTCTACTAACTGGTCCCAATGGATGAAATCCTACCATTTACAAATCTTTCTGTGGTTGGATTGTCTGAGTTAAAGTTCATCTTTTTGAAGCATATAATTGGCTGATTGACCGTGGATGACTTTAGTAAAATCATGACTTTTCTCACATCAAAGATCAGAACCCCAAAATAATGAGATCCAGAAAACAGGCATTTTGATAGCCCAGAGGAGACTGGGCATGGACCATTCAGGAAGGGCAGATGTAAGTGAGGTTCCAAGCACTGCAGGCCAGGGGAGCTGAGGTGACTAGAGGAGTCCCAGGGCAGCCTGCAGACACTGCACCCCTGCTGGGAGAAGAATAGGAACCTACGAGGCTAAGCGGACATTGAGACCTTGAAATAATTAGGGAAGCAAAGCTTTTCATCTCATGTTTTGCTCCAATTCTGCTTAAATATCTGTGCATAATATAGACCAGACTCTGCAAGGGACCAAGGAAGAGATTGATGATCTTCTTGAATATTTAAGCAGCTGGTTTGGTGCACTGATGGTATTCCCTTAGGCCACCCGGGAGGTCAGGTGCAGCTCTGGAGGACAGGACTTGACCATGCAGGGAACCTCCCACTCAAGCCTCTATGTCTATCTCTCGCTAAGGTTTTTGGTTTTTGTTTTTTGTTTTTTGGGTTTTGTTTTTGTTTTGTTTTGTTTCGTTTCATTTTGTTTTTTGGTTTGTTTCTGGGCTAGGAGCAACTCCAGCTAAAGGAACTGGAAGCTCTGGGAGGTTCACAACCCTCCACAGGACCAACCCTAGATCAGAAATGAGAGTAGGTGAATAAATACTCCTGCTTCCTTAACTCTGGGTGAACGATTACAAAGTACACTTTGTACGGTCTCCCGGAAGATCTCAGCAGGATTAGCTCCAGTTGCCCACACAAATGGCTCACTCATTACTATATTCTTTACCGGCTTTCTTCCTTCCCTTTCTCACTTCTTTGCTTCTCCTCTGTGCTTCTGGGTTCACGTACCAAGTAAGGCTCCTCCAATCAAATGCTTGTCTTAGTGTTTGCTTTGAGGTCAATCTTTAAATCAAGGCATTTCATATAGGGGATGATGCCTTAATATAATAGAATATATATTCTAATATTATCATTGTTACTAATGTTTGCTAAATTTTGGGGGGCTAAATTACCTTTTGAAGCATAAAATTACTAATCAAAATTTCCTCACCCTACAGTCTCAAGAAATCCAAGAGATAGGCCATACAAACAAAAGAATCATTTATTTTTAAGTAATAAATTTAATTATAATAATTTAATATACAATATAATATAATTTATATAATTTAATTAATAATAATTTTAATTTTAAATAATAAATATTAACAGATGGAAGCATTGCTGAAATATATACCCTTTAGGTTCCAGGAATTCTTTGTTTCTCTAATCTAAGTCCAGAATGTGTATGCAAGCAGAGTATGGACCATACTTGTACTGCCCAAAAGGTAGCCACTACCCACACATGGTTAAATGAAGATTATGTAAAATTAAACTTCAGTTTCTCAGTTGCACTAGCCACCTCTCGAGTGTTGAATAGCACAGGTGGCTAGCAGCTACCCTATGGGACAATGCAGACACAGAACATTTCCATCCTTGCTAAAAGTTCTACGGGATAGCACTAGGCTAGGATCTCGCAGCTGGCAGATACATGGAGGACACTTCTCGCTGTTGTTCAACATACACAAACAAACTGATCATGTACTCTTTCCTTTGAGCTTGTCTTTAGTTTCACAATCTTTCCAAAAACAAAAGTCCGGACTGTCATTTACACACGATTAGAACTGGCACACGAATTAGCCAGGGGAATGCTAAGCTATGTTGCAAGAAAATATTAAACATGAAAATCACTAATCAGGGAACCCTCCAGGACAGCCATCCGCTATGCTCTGTGCAATCCAGGCTACCTTCATCAAATAGGGGCTCTGATAAAAATAGTTTCTCCTGAGAGCAGACCTTGTTAAAAAGAACAGAATGCGCTGGCATATTTCAAAATAGCTACTTCTCCCATCCCCTTGTCAGAAGCCCAGGGTGTTTTTCTTTCATCTTCATTGTGGAAAAGTGGTAGGGCTCCTGGAGATAAAACTCACCCCTCTATGATTGGGTTCCCCAGGAGTTTTTAACTCACAGACTTGTCCACACTTAGCTTCCAGCAATTCATCAATTATAGTTTTGGTTTTTCTACCCCAACCCTGATTCTTGCAGAGGATTTTGCTCATGGGTTAATGGTCTGGTAAGTTGTGATTTTCTGTATCTACCTATCTGTCTCTCCAGTTTTGGGGGCAATGGTTTGCCACGTGACCTCATTTTTCTGATAGATCAAAGAAGAGTTGCTCATTTTCTGTTTGGTCAAATTTTTACCTATTATTAGGATAGAGTGATCACTTCCAAGTTCCTTATACACTAAACCAGACACCAAGGGTGTACATTTTTTTTCTTTTTAGTTGTATGTTTCTACTGTGAAGTAGGTGGCCTGCTCCTCTTTCTCCTCTGCCCTTTTGTTTTTCCTTCCCTGTTCTAGACTTTCTGCACTGAAAGCCGTCTTTACTGCTCTGATTAAAAGTGGCTTCTTTCAGGAGCCCTCCTACACTGTTGGTGGGAATGCAACCTGGTGCAGCCACTCTGGAAAACAGTATGCAGATTCCTCAAAAAGTTGAAAATAGAGCTATCCTATGACCCAACAACTGCACTACTGGGTATTTACCCCAAAGATACAATTGAGGTGATCCGAAGGGGCACGTGCACTCGAATGTTTATAGCAGCAATGTGCACAATAGCCAAACTATGGAAAGAACCTACATGTCCATCAACAGATGAATGGATAAAGAAGATGTGGTATATATATATATATATATATATATATATATATATATATATACATACACAATGGAATACTATGCAGCCATCAAAAAATGAAATCTTGCCATTTGCAATGACATGGGTGGAACCAGACGGTATTATGCTAAGCAAAATAAGTCAATCAGAGAAAGACAATTTTCATATGATCTCACTGATATAAGAAATTTGAGAAACAAGACAGAGGATCATAGGGGAAGAGAGGGAAAAATGAAACAAGATGAAACCAGAGGAGACAAATCATAAGACACTCTTCATCTCAGGAAACAAACTGAGGGTTGCTGGAGGGCAGGAGGGTGGAAGGGAATGGGGGTCTGGGTGATGGACATTGGGGAGGGTATGTGCTATGGTGAGAAAAAATAAATTAAAAAAAATTTTTTTAAGTGGCTTCTTTCACTAATGTTTTCTCCCATGTGGTTATCAACTTCCTCTACCCCAAGTGCATTAGTCTAAAACTCATTGTTGTATCTCAAGTGTTCTCTTTACCCTATTTATAAAGAAACCTTTCCCAGTGACTCAGTCATTAGGAATTCTTTCTCTATACAGTGATACACCACACAGTATCATTTCCCAGACTTGTGAGCCATATGCTGCAATTATGGGACAAAAAAGTAATGTGCACATTGCCATGGCCATTTGAACCCCAATACTTCTGTTTGTATGTCCCTAGCTGGCCCATCTCCCACAGCACATTTTTAGGGCTTTGTTTTCTCATTTTTAGGACTTTGAACTAAAAAATAAACATCGATTGGCTTGCCACCCAATGAGTTAGGTGTTCCATTTGGTTATTTTTGGACAGCCTAGAGCAATGTCAATCTGTTTGTTCTCTTCCTCCAAACTCTCTACTTCCAAACCGAGGGTCTTTTGAAGAATCATCTCTGTTAATTCACCAGAAGAAATAAAACCCAGGTAGAGGTGATGCCTGGTAGACGTTCACTGAGTCTTTGTTATCTGCAATTTTGTAACCTTCTACTGGATAGCATAAGTGCTTTGAACTACTAGGGACAAGTCTGCTATTTTTTTTTTTTTTGGTCTCAGTTTTCCATGCAATTGGCTTTGATATCAATCTATGAATAGTTAAAATATATTTGCCTCTTACTCCCTCCTAGACATTTTTACAGACTTGCTGGCTTTGAGAATTCATATTACAATAAACTCAGTGTTATCCCACTAGTCCAAGGAACAACCTCCTCTAGTTAATCACGTTGTCTGATTAATTGAGACGCACAGATTTTCAAATAATTAAGAAATACATCTAACACAGGTTCTGTGTTAAACAGAATCTAATTTTCTTTGATGATTCAGAGGGCACTTTTGTTCTTGTCCTTAATCATCATTATTTGGAAAATCGATTGCCAGTTAAGCAAAATTTCCAATTGATATATACAGATAAAAGAGTTTTAGATCCTAATATACTAAGTTTCATTCCTTTCAGGCATTTTTCATGTTGTCTACAATTTAAAGTGAAGAACACATTCTAAAACTACAGGTCTTCCTTCCATAACCCCAGGTTACATAGATATCTCCAAAGTTTTGTTTTCTTCTGGAAACCAAGGGCCTGGGATAATGCCATATATATAAAACACATTACAAGCTCAGTAAGTATGTGTTGAATAAAGGAATGAATGGATACAGCCATAAAATGTTTTCCGAGGCATCCATCTTTCTCTAAAGAGAATGATTCACTCTCCTTAAGATACCATCAGCTTTGAAAGCCTCCATTCCTACTGAACTATCTAGAATGTTCTTGGAAAAACACCCATTGCTTGTTTTCCCCAGACCGTTTAGAAAACAAACCTCAGAAGCAGTATAGAATGACCGCAATTCCTCAATTCCTCTCTATAGAGGTTCCTCATGCCAATTTATGATTTGTCCTCTCAATATCTAATATTATCTCCTATAAGTAGTCCTTTCTGCTTCATCAGTGCTCCCAAGAGCAGCTTTTGCAAAAGCAGAGCTGGTCATGTGACAGCTCCCACCTGCCCTCTTGCTCAATAGTCACAACCTCCTCAGAGAGGCCTGAAATCCATTTTTCAGAGAAAAAAGTTGTTTTTCCTTTGGCTCCCACAGCAAAATAAGGTTTAAACGCAAGGCCCCAGGCAGAGGAGTGCAACGGCTTACATTCTTAGGAAGGCAGAATCTTTCTGAGAGCAGATCTGAGCAAAGATGATGGTGATTCAGACATCAGCAGGATGGAACACTAGGAAGTTACAGGCCCTTCCTCTCCCACAGAGACACCAAGTTAACAACAATATATGAATACTGTGCAGGTACACACAAAGACATCTGAAGAGAGAGGAGGCCTAGAGGCCTGAGGGCTGGAGGAGGATTAGAGAGAGAAAATTCAGCCCTATCTCCCCATTTAGGGACAATTTAAACACACAATAGCTTTTACACAGAGTTGAAATTTTGCACTTTAAATCTTTAGTTACCACCTGTCTCCAAACTGTCTTGCAAAATGGTAGATGCTTTTTGCAAAAGAAAAGATGCTTTTGGTTTCAAAATTTGCATTCTCCCTTTGGAATGAAAAAGTACAAAGACAAAAAAAAAATTCTCCGTTAAATTCAGGAGCACACTGTATACCTTGGATCTCTAACTTTTTTTGTCTAAGATGTCCCTTCATTCTTGCTTATCTCCTGATCATAGGCTGTCTTCACATATTAAGCAAGGCAAAGTGTACCTGGGGTATTTCAGTAAATGTATCTTTTTTCTCTATCCTCTCTAACTTTGCACCCTAGCCCCCTATCACACTTGTTTTGAATGTGATGATTACCTCTGTTCTGGTTTTAAGTAGTTGTGACCAGTTTAATCTGCGAGACTCAAATAGTGACAACTAAGTCCCACATAAACTTCCCCCCTTGCATTGAACTTTCATTCCGTGTCATCTGTCTGTGCTCTCAGAATTTTATCTTAAAAATAAAATTAACACTCTGGTGCTTTCTTTATTTAAAATTTTAAGGATTTTTTGCACTAATTTTAATCTTTAAGGTATAGTTCATTGTTTTCTACATGTCCATCCATAGATGAATGGATAAAGATGTGGTGTATACATATATACAATGGAATATTACTCAGACATAAAAAAGAATAACATCTTGCCATTTGCAATAACCTGGATGGAGCTAGAGAGTCTAATGCTAAGTGAAACAAGTCAGAGAAAGACAAATACCATATGATTTCACTCATACGTGAAATTTAACAAAACAAGCAAAAAGAGACGAGCAAAAAAACAGAATCTTAACTACAGATAACTAACTGATGGTTACCAGAGAGGAGATAGGTGAGGGGGATATGTGAAATAGGTGATAGGGATTACACATGTGATGAGCACTGAGTAATGTATAGAATTGTTGAATCCCTATATTGTACACCTGAAAACTAATATAACATGATATGTTAACTATTTTAGAATTAAAATTTGAAAGTAAATATATTGTTCATTCTTTGACACTTACAGCAAAGTTTAAATGCAAGACCCCAGGCAGAGGAGAACAACGACTTACATTCTTACTAAGGTGAAATCTTTCTAAGATTAGATCTGAGAGTAGATCTGAGCACAGATGAAGATGATTCAGACATTAGCAGGATGGCATACCAGGAAGTCACAGGCCTTTTTGCTCCCACAGAGACACTGAGTGAATATAATATATGAATGCCTCTGTGAGTACTCAATTACAAAGCAACACAAAACCATACTAAAATATAAGGTTCTCCAGTAAAGGTAAATATGTGAACAATATAGTACCCTGTATTACTGTAATTTTGGCACATACAATTTAAATGACAAAAACATCTCAAAACTATAATTCTGTGTTATAGGTATACCATATATAAAGACATATGTTTGGTATATATGGGGGGTAGAGCTATAAAGGACTAGAATTTTTATGTTAGCGAAGTTAAGTTCTCACCAGTTTAAAATAGAATGCTCTAAGTAAGATATTTCATGTAATTGCAATAGTAACTACAAAAGAATATCTGCAGCATTTACACAAAATGAAATGTTCAAGGAATCAAAACGTATCATTACAAAATATCAAGAAAACACAAAGAAAGACAGGAAGAGAGGAAAAGAAACAAAAAACTACAAGATATTCAGAAAAGAATTAATAAAATGGCAATAGCAAATCCTTTCCTAGCAGGAATTTAGTTTAAGTGGATTAAATTCCTTAATCAAAATATATAGGTTGCAAGAATGTGTTAAAAAACAGGACTGAACTGCAAAATGTATACAAGAGACTCACTTTTAATTTAAGGACATACATAGACTGGAAGAGAAATGATGGAAAAAGATATTACATGCAAATGGTAACCAAAACAGTACAAGAGTGGCTCTTCTAATGAAATAGACTTTAAATCAAAAATTATTAAAAGAAACAAATACTATATAAAGATAAAAGATCAATTCCCCAAGAAGATTAATAATTATAAATATTTGTGAACCAAATTTCAGAGCTCCTAAATATATGAAGCAAACTTTGGGCAAATTGAAGGGAAAAAATAGACAGCAGTAAAATAATATAGGACATTTCAACATTCCACTTTCAATAATGAACAGAATGAGATAGAAGATCAATAAGAAAATAGAGGCTGCAAACAACACTATTTATGAATTGTACCTAACAGACACATACAGAACACTCAACCCCAAAATAACAGAATATATTTTTTTTTCTCAAGTACACATGGAGCATTTTCCAGGACAGATCATATAGTATGCTAAAAAGAAAGTCTAAACAAATTCAAGAAGATTAAAAATCATACGAAGTGTCTTTTCTGATTTCAATGGAATGAAACCAGAAATCAACTGATCAAGGAAAACTGGAAAATCCACAGATCTGTGGAAATCAAACAACAGTCTTAAAAAACAAATTGGTCAAAGAAGAAGTCACAAGAGAAATTAGAAAATATCTTGAGGTAAATAAAAATGAAGACACACTAGAGCAAAACTTATGGAATGCAGCAAAGAGTAGCACCAAGAAAGAAGTTTATAGCAGTAAATGCCCATATTAAAAAGGAAAAAAAAGATCTCAAATCAGCAACATAACTTCACACCCCAAGAAACTAGAAAAAGAACAAATTAACCCAAATCTAGGAAAAGGAAGGAAATAATAAAGATTAGAACAGAGACTAATGAAATAGGAAATAGAAAAAGAACAGAAAAACATCAATGAATCTGAAAGTGAGTTTTTTGAAAATATTGAGAACATTAACAAGCACTTAACTAGATTAAGAAAAAGGAAGAGAAGATTCAAATAACTAAGGTCAGAAATGAAAGAGGGGACATTACATCTAATGTCACAGAAGCAAAAATGATTGTAACAAAATACTAAGAATTCTTAAAACTGAGCACATAAATAGTTCCCAGGTGTTGGGGTGGGGAGGAGATGAATAGGCATAAAAGCCCACAGCTAGCATCATACTCAATGATGAAAGACTGAAAGCTTTTCCTCTAAAATTAAGAACAAGGTAAGGAAGCCCACTTTTGCCACTTTCATTCAACACAGTATTGGAAGCTCTAGCCAAAGCAATTGCACGAGAAAAAGAAATAAAATTCAACCAAATCATACAGAAAGAAGTAAAATTACTTTGTTCACAGACAACATGATCTTATATGTAGAAAAACCTATGGATTCTACATACAAAAAAAGAAAACTGTTTAAACTAGTCATCGTTTCAGCAAAGTTGCAGGAGGCAAAATTGATACACAAGAATCAGTGTCTCTATACATGAACAATGAACAACCAATCTGCAAAGGAAATTAAGAAACAATTCCATTTACAACAGCTTTGGATATTATTATAAAATACATAAAAACACACATGACCAAAGAAAACTTCACTGAAAACTACAGAACATTGATGAAAGCAAATGCAAAAGGTACAAATAAAAGGAAACACATCCTGTATTTACAGACTGCAAAGCATAATGTTGTTAAGACGGCCATATTATCCAAAGTGATCCATGGATTCCATGCAATTCTCATCAAAATCCCAATGGCATTTTTTGCAGAAATTGAAACATTCATCCTGAAACTCATATGGAATTTGAAGGGATGCCAAACAGCCAAAACAATTGTGAAAAAGAAGAACAAAGTTGGGAACCTCACATTTCCTGATTTCAAAATATATCATATATAAAGTTGCAATAATCAAAATAGTGTGGTACGGTGTAAAGACACATTGACCAATGGAATACAATAGAGAGTCCAGAAATAAACCCTCATGTATATGGTCAAATGATCTTTGACAAGGTGTCAAGACCACTCAAGGGAGAAAGGACAGTCTTTCCAGACGGTGTGGGGAAAACAAGATGTCCCCTACAAGAGATGAAGTTGGACCCTTATCTTTTAACATGTATAGAAATGGAAAAGCAAATCTAACCTTAATGTGATATCTCCTCACTCCTGTTAGGATTGCTATTGTCCAAAAACAAAACATAACGATAAACAACAACAAAAACAAAAAGTGTTTGGCAAGGATGTGGAGAAATTCAACCCTTGTACATCAGTGGAATTATAAAATCGCTACAAACAAAAATTAGAAGGTTCCTCAAAAAATTAAAAATAGAATTGCCATATGACTCAGCAATCACACTACTGGCTATATATCCAAAAGAAATGAAAACAGGCTTTCACAGAGATATCTGCACACTTATGTTCCCAGCACCACTATTCACAATAACCAAGAGGTAGAAGTGACCCAGATGTCTATCAATGGACGAATGGATAAAGCCCAACATGTGGTATCCATATCCAGTGGAATATTATTCAGCCTTATAGAAAGAAGGAAATCCTGTCACATTCTACGACACAGAGGAACTGTGAAGACATCATGCTAAGTGAAATAACCTAGTTGCAAAAGTACAAATATTGCATGATTCTACTTATCTAAGGTACCTAAAGTTGTCAAATTCACACACACACACACACACACACACACACACACACACACACAGAGAGAGAGAAAGTAGAATTCTGGTTACCAAGGACCAGGGGAAGGGAGAAGGGGAGTTGTTTTTCAGTGGGTATAGGGTTTCAGATTTTGCAAGAGAAAAAATTTTAGATGTTTCAGAGCAATGAGAGTACACTTAACACTACTGAACTGTAGACTTAAAAATGATTAAGATGTTAAAATTTTCCCACAATAAAAAATACTGCACTGGGGCACCTGGCTCAGTTAGTTAAGCCTCTGTCTCTTGATTTTTGGCTCAGGTCATGATCTCAGTTTCCTGGAATGGAGCCTCGAGTCATGCTCCGCACTGGGGTCAGGGAGCGGCTTGGGGATTCTCTCCCTCTCCCTCTGCCCCCCTCCCACTCGTGTGTGTTCACATTCTCCCTCCCAATGAATAAACAAATCTTTATTTTTAAAAATATTGCATTAAAATATCATGTACTGAGTTTTTGGCACCCACTTAAAATTTGCACTTTAGTTAGATGCCTCATCCCAGTCGCAGCTCTGTAGTCCCTTACCAACCAAGGCTTATAACTTAAGTGGTGGGAAGGAAATTCCATATTCTGGGGAGGGGAGTTAAAGGGGCTGAACTTCTCCAAATTCCTCTCATTTCTCTCTCTATCCGTCAAGATATATGTGTTCCTTGATGAAGAAAGATACGGGCAAAGATGTTGCCAGATTTAACTGCACTGAATGTTTCAAAGATCCTGATTATCACATCTTGCTCCATAAACCATTCAAAGGCTACAAAAATTCATATTCATCATTCAGCATCAGACACTGTCTCCCCAGAGGACTGGAGACCTCAGATGGTTTAAATAAATGTCAAAACTGGCTTTTAAAATGGCATTTAGAGTTGAGTAATAGTGCAGTCCATAAGAATTGTAGCTTAGAGCCCAGATAGGATAGGTATTTGAATACAGGATTCTGAAATAAGTTATTTTCTCTATAAGAAAAATACTCTCTAAAAGAACAAAACAATCAGGATGCAAAAGAATGGAGAAGGTAATTAGTATCTAATAAGACTCATTCCACTTCGTCGAAAAGAAGCAAAGTTAATAAACCTAAAACTAGGTTAATCTTCTATCTTGTCCCTTAAGCCTACCATTTCTTATGTTTTTATTGTATTCCAAATGCACCCAGAAAAGTCCATCAACAAGGTATTTTGCAATATCTGTTAAAATACGTTCAATAAGTATTTGAGGACCCAGTTACAAACACTGAGGGCAGAGCTGTGGAAAACAACAAAACAAAACAAAACCCTCCAATTTCTTGAATAAGAAAACAAACAGAAACCTTACTTTCTCTATTTTCCCACATTGAAGATATACTCAGGAAATCTGAAAAGGGAATAAAACACAAGCTTTTCTAAATCAAACCTTTCAAATTGTTTTCTATGGACCTCAATTTTATCAGTCAGCGCTTAATCCCCAGCCAGATCTCACTCTCTGTGGCCCTGTGCCATCTGAATTATTAGGATGTCAAATCTCCAGCAGCAAAGCCTTACCTAGGAGTCGTTTTGCAAATGATTTGTTGAGGGCGTGCTATCAAGAAAATCCAACAAGGGAGAAAGGGAAGCAGGATGGAGCAGGGAAAGGAGCTGACAATGTGGTCTCAGGTGACCCTATGCGGAGCTCTGGAATGTAATTACACCGGAGTGGTCTCATCTGGGAGCACCTGCCGTATAGTTGGTGTATCATGGAGACTAAGGGATAAACTCCTCAGCATTTTCAGGTGAGGTGGCCCTCATTAGCTGAGGACAACTGGAAGATGGATGCCCATGTCCACTAAAAGATCTAGATAAGGCAACAATAGCAATCCACTCTGGTATCACAGATGTGGGTTTTTCAGGGAAGCAGCCACAAAATGGCAGATTGTGAAAAGCTAAAGAATGATAATATCTGTTCTCCTAGAGAAATGGTCTGAAGAATTTCTGAGTGATGCCCAAGGCCTCCTCCAGCCAACCATGTTTTCTTTAATACCTGGTCTTTCCCCATTCATTGTCAAATCCTAGTAAAACTAGAGCACTCTTATTCAGTGAGGAGTAGAAAAAGCTTTCCCAGAACTGTTGAGCTAGACCCAGCCTTAGAGATCTTCTGGCCCAACGGCTTTTAAGCATTGGTATCCAAGAGCTCTCATTCACCAAAAACCTTGTGGAAATCCAATGTGGAGATCCAAAGAAAGGAGACTCATGCTGGTTGAAGGGTAGAGGATGGATGTCAATGGATGGATGAACTTTGGTGGGTTCCCTGGTCCATTTTCCCTACAAATACTAGCATATGTCTTAGGTTAGATTCCCTAGAAGCAAAGCCTCAGTTTGAGTTCTTGCAAGTGATACATTGATGGAGCCAACTCAGAAGAAACCTTCGAGGAAATGAAAGAAACAGAGCAGAAGAAGCTGGGCAAAGAAATAAATGGTCTCCTCTGGTGGCTGTCTGGCTTAAGGCTGATCCTATGGGGAAGCTTGAAGGGTAGCACAGTTATGTCCTAAATTGCAGCAAGGAGCCAAGATTTTACACCCTGGCATCAATCAGTCATTGGTTTGGGGCTGTAGAGAAAGCATGGCCTCCCAGCCATTTCCTGGAGAGGCGGGGCCTGTTGGCCAAGGGCAGTTCTGTGAACGGGAGGCAGCTGTGAGTCATTCATTTTCAACATTCATATTCCCAGCAGCTAGTGGAAGGGCTGAACAGAGGGGCACCTGGCAGGCACCAGGAACTTTGACTACAACCGCCCATGGGCTCCTTTGCAGTTTCAGTAACTTAATGTGACCATCAACACAGTAAGAGCCCAAACTCAGAGCAGTGTCTGAGGAACTGCTTGAAAAGCCGTAATCACAACTACTGCAATCACAACTACCGCCCACACTTTCCATTTGGTCTTCTGGGTTGTGTGTGTGTGTGTGTGTGTGTGTGTGTGTGTGTGTGTGTGTGTGTTTCTTTTTTCCCATAGTGTGAGTTTCATCAAAGATTTTTTTTAATATGCTTTCATTTAAGTTATCTCTAAAGAAGCCAACTTTTGATTCCAAAGGGAAGTTGCCAAAAATATAGATAAACCTCTATGTTCGTTGAGGAGATTCACAGCTTCCGTTAAGGTTGTTCCTTTCCAGTCTCAGTGGTGATTCTGTGCCAGGAGAGCCCCCTGCCCATCAGGCCCCTGCCCTCCACACCCCCATCCCTCCTCCTCCAGCTTGCAGTCACTCCTAGGGGAGGATATGCCTGGGTGTGTTACTATGGCTACCCTATTTTCTGTAGTTTCTGAGGGTTTTAAATAGCCATCCAATGAGCTGCATTTTTACATTTTGTTGTGTTTTCCCCCCGTTGAGTCTTTTTTTTTTTTTTTTTTTTTGGCTGTTATCACCACAATATCCAGTTGGAAAGATCTTGTTGTGTTGGTTTTGTCTTAAGGAGGAGAGGAGGCAGAGAAAGTTTTAGCAGAAGACTGTTCAATGCAAAGATATCAACCAAAGAGCCAGAACTGGAAATGGCCTTAAAGATCTCAATCATGGGTTTTCAAACTATTGTCTGAGGAGCCCTTGCTCTCCTCAGAGGTCGCTCGGGGTTGGTTTTCAGAGCCAAAGGGAAAGAGAGAACACCGGAGCCAAGCACCCATTCACCACCACAGAAATAGCTCCATTGTTTGTTTGCTTTTTTAAATCAGTTTTATATGCTGTTTTTTATTCCATGAAAGGGTTTGAGAAGCTAGTTAAAAAACAAAGGAACCAGTATTTAGTCTGGAACAGACACTTTAAGTCACAATCCATTTTCCCTCAGCACTTACTATTTCATGCATGTCACTTATATATCTTCACCTGAAGATCTCCAGTGGCAGGAGCCGGCTGGACATGCCAGGCAAATGATACCTCCTGGGAGCAATTCTCAGCCACAGATTGATGGCAGTGGGCCTGTAAATGCCCCAGCTCCCTCGCTTCTCAGGTGAGACATCGTTCAGGCATATGGTCTATTCTGTGTCCCAGGCTTCCCCAAACGCATGAAGCCCCTGGTGCCCACAGCGGCAACCAGCATAATAACATATCTCTTATTAGCTGCTTTCCCTTCCCTGCCTCACTTCCCCACAGATGTTTCCTGGACTCCCTTCCTAGATAAACTACTTGCATTCAAATCCTTGTGTTGGGGCCCCACTTCTGGGGCAACCCAAACAAAAACCTGGCCCAGTTCTGTTCAATGCACAAATGAAAGCTGGGTATTCAAAAGAAAAAGTTTTATAAGTGTCTTTCTGTAAATTTTACATTTTTCCTTCCCTTTAAAGAGAAAATTAAACTAAATGATTTTTAGTAATTTAATGATGGACGAATGACTTCCTGCTGGGGGCATGGGAAACCCTGGGCAATGTGCTAAAAGACATAACCTGGTGATAGAAACACCTCCATGTAACAAGAGTGCAAACTGTCATTCAAAGAGTTTGGGTGAGTGATTCAAGAGACCCAAGCAAGGCTTGGATGACCTGGGTGCAAAGCTTAATTTTGGTTCCCCAATTCAATATCGTGCAACACAGCCATTAATCTTTTTTATTAATCTGTGATCTTCAATGGTTCTTTTCTCACACAGTCCTCCATAAAATATATACTCCCTATATCTACTGAAGAGGTGACATGAAAATTAATGATGTGTATAAACTATACCAAACATATGTGGATTAATACATAGTTCCAATATTATAATTTGTACTTTTCTGACATTTAGTCAACATTGTCTACTTTATGTCTTTAGTTCTATAAATTGGGAGATTTTATTAATTCTCTAACTTTCTGAATAAAGAGATAAATGTGGAGTAGAAAAGATTAAATATTATTTTCAAAAAGTTCTTCTTTTATATATTAAAATATCCCTTTCTTTACAACAATGGATTCTCTTGACCTCAATATTGTGTGCCTCTTTTTACATCATATGTTTGGGAGGTCTCTCTACCCTCCATGATGCAGGTGTCTTCCCAACCAGACCTCCTCCTGGCAACAACTACCAACCTTTGAAATGTATAGAAGAAAGAGGCTAGGGCACAAAAGGAGAGATGGCGAGGCCAAGGTGACTCACCTCTTTGGAATATTTAAAGCTATCCCTTCTCAAGACCTTACAAACACCACTTTGTAGACCACACTGAAGAGGATCGCAGTGCTATAGCTGCTACCTCTGCCTATGCTCATGAATTAAAGAAGTGATCCTTGGAGAATGTGTTAGATTGTTTTCACTGTTGGTCCCAATTAATGACTTTCCTGTATCCATGTTCATTTTCCTATAACTTTGTAAGTCCAAGTACTCCGACTCTGGGCTCTACCTTACGATTCACTTTAGCCAAGAAAATTCATCACCAGTGATGTTGCACAGTTGAGAGTCTAGACCTTAAGAGCTATTATGCACTCTTTACATGACATGAAAACAAGGTCTGTCAAGGAGAGACCATGTGGAGGAGAACCAAGGTGCCCCAAATCAATACCTGGAGAACCCCCTGAACCAGAGCTGATTATCTAACCAGAAAGCAAACATAGAATTGCAAAGAAACCTACCTGAGACCTGAAGAATCTCTCAGTCCAAATTGATCCCACTCCAAATTGCCAACCTACACAGTCCTGAGTTAAATGAAGGGTTGTTGTCTTAAGACACTAAATTATGGGATCATTTGTTATGCACCAATAGCCAACTAATACCACTTCCTTACTCTGAAAGAAGCTTGAGAAAACATATTTGGCATTCAATGGGTTTATGGTACCCACAGGACCAAGTCAAAGCCCCTTTACTTTATACAGTGGGATTTTCCAGTTCAATTTCTATTTAACTTTTTGATATCACACTCATCTCATAAACCCCTATATAATAAGCAATGAAATTGCCCTAAGCAATGAACTCTGCAAGAGACCCCTGCCTTTACTTGTAAAATAAGAACAACAACTTTTAATTAAGATGTGTATTATATACTAGGTACTGTTTAAGAATATTACAATTATTATTTCATCTAATTTTCACTATACTTCTCTGAGCAAAGTGCTATCATTATTCTAAATTTACTTATGAGGAACCAAAGACACAAACAATGTAAATAATTTGCCCAGGGTCATGCAGTAGTAGAGTAGGAATTCAGTCCTAGAATAACTGCTTCCAGAGGCCAAGGGCTTTTTTAACCATCACCCTTGCTTATTCTGTGCCTGAAGAATCTTTCAGTCTTTCAGAATAATCTCTGGCACACTTAGCTTCTCATTTCAAGACCTAGTTTCCCCAACAGAGCTACCTTCAATGCCACTCACTATGCTTTGGGCAATATTCTAAGACCTTTGCATACTTGAGTATTAATTCACTCAACAGCCTGTATTATTAGTATCCATCACTATCCCTATTTTATAGAGGAAAAAACTGAGGCAGACAGGTCAAGTTACTTGCCCAGTGTCACACAGCATGTTAGTGACAGTTGATTCAAGCATAGGCCATCTGGCTTTAGAGTTCAGGTTCTGTACCACCACACACAATTGCTCTCAAAGATCTGCTCACATCAAGGATGGGCTTCTGTGGCACCCCTGAGGAGAATTGTTCCTTCCTTCTCTTGGTTCCCACACCTTCATATGCAGACCACTGTCCCAACATCTGCATTTATGCCAAAACTTAACTCTGCCTGTCTATCTCCCTATGAAAAAATTTGCTCTACCAAACTAGGGAACATATTTAGAGTCATAAAACAATGTGGATTTCCCTGTGGTAACAGAATCTTCCCATCAGTTTCATCTAATAGGGAACCATAGATCATATATTCACATATTTAAAGATAAACTGTAATGCCAGTGGTGGCAGCAAAGATGCCTTTACCAACTGGTGCAACCATGCCCCAGCTATGAGAATGTTGGCTGGAAGCAATTCACAGCTCCCCTCTTCTTCTCAGGATTTCCCTCATTCAATAAGAGACTGGCTTTCTGGAAATGCTGGGGAGAGTCCTCCAGGGAAAGACTAATATAGAGGTTCCAAACTCTCAGGCAGAAACAACTCTGTGGTGAGATCCATACTCTAGAGCTCTCTGGGGAATTAACCAGAAGCTAGTAACCAGCTGAATCCATGTCTTTTCTTGGCTCTTTCCCCATCCTCATTTTGCTCCCATCACTGCTTTGCATATTTCTCGTAAGAGTTCTCATGCAATAAATACAAGAGAATCCCCATCACAGGCTCTGCTTCTAGGGAATCCAACCTAAAACAAGAGCCTTATAAAGATAGGATGCAATTCCATCACGGATAAATGAGGGGTTTCTTCAGGGAAAGTGCTATGAATTTTTTTTTCATGATAATGTGGTTGTTTCTGGCCTCTTAGGCTGAAAAAAATATTACCAGTCAAAATTAAAATAACACTTGTTCTTAGGTATGCCAGGGTAATATTCGCTGCTGTGACAAACAGACCCCAAAATGCATGTGTCAAGTAAAATGGAAGTTCTTTTCTCCTTATATATCAGTTGGACTTTCTGGTTATTGGGCCACTTGACTCTACACAGTCTTAAAGAGTCAGGCTGCTTCTCATGTTTTTCCACAATGCCCTACTGAGGTGGTGTTCTTTTCTGCATATTAGGAGCTATGGTATAGAAGCTGACCTGCAGCAAAGTAAATAAGAGTGTGAAGGAAGCACATCAGCTGGCTTAAAGGCTCTATTCAGAAGGGATGTCACTTCCGTTCCCACTTTCCTGGTAAGAACCAAGTCACCACACCAAGCTGAATGTGAGGGTGGGCACTGGAGTGTAGGTGGCCAGCCAAGTAGCATTATACTGTTGCAGAAAATAAAGAGAGGAGAATGGATTTTGGTGAAGAGTCAGAAATCCCTGCCATCATCCTTACTATTAGTTTTGTGTTGGCTCACGCTATTTCTTCTAACATTTGACATAAAGAAAATGAAAACACATGAGGTAACAACTCTTTAAATTAACTGCCAAGTCTGTCGTTTTGTAACTTCAAAGCTTGTAAAACCTGCTTTAGAAAATTTCTTGTCCTCATAAATGTGTCTGTTGTAGGAAATAGTGTGAACTCATAAATTGTGCCTGATATTAATCATTAAGTTGTAAATGTAGTCACCCAGGTTTTTTTCATTCCATCTTCTATATCAGAACTGCTCAACAGAATTTTCTGTGATGATAGAGATGTTCTATACTTGTGTTGTCCAGTGCAGTAACAACTGGACACATGGGACTATTAAATACTAAAAATGAGGCTAGGATGACTGACAAACTAAAATTTAAAATATATTCAATTTTATGGGGCACCTGGGTGGCTCAGTCGGTTAATCATCTAACTTGATCTCAACTCAAATCTTGATCTCATGGTCCTGAGTCGAAGCCCCACATTGGGCTCCATACTCGGCATGGAGCCTACTTAAAATAAACAGATAAATAACAAAAAAATATAAAATATATTCAATTTTAATTCACTTAAATTTAAAATACTAAATGTGGCCAGTGGCTCCCATACTGGGCAAAGCAGCTCTACATGATACGTAAAAATTCTGGTTCAAAAGAAAGGAGTTTAGTGTGTTTGTCTGGCAGCAACTGCTTTTACTAAATCTGTACTGATGTTCCTCTAACAGCTTCTGATCCAAAGTCAAGGCAAAGCTTTGTTTCTTCAAAGAGCACTATCCTTGCTGCTGTCTTTCAGCACTAGGCAGAGTTATTGGCACACAGTAGGCTTTTAATAAACATTCACTTATGTAAATAAATGATTGAATGGTGTGTGCTCTGCTCAGCTGAGCTGAGTCTGCCATATAAACCATGTTTTGACCTGGTTCTTAATTCAGAGCATTCTGCAATGCAAGTTACCAACAGTGAAATAATAATTCATATAAATTATGCACTGATGTGATTTGATTTTTGAGATGGGGACAATTACTGGGCCAACTACATCATGGCTATAGCATCTTGTGGGCTAGATATGAGCAATGGCATACAAAGAACTTACAATCTAAATAAATTCTTCACATTCCCCATATTTTGCCTCTCTCCCACAGATGCAACACAACAGTATTCAGTTAACAGCTGTATACAACTTTATGAGAATGGCAGTGCAGTCAAGTACCAGAAGTCATAAGCACTTTTGCCATCTGGATTCAAGATGAATGTAATTTATCTATGTCTGGGTTAATCAGAGTTTAAACTCAGTCAATTGACCTACCAGATACGAAGAGTCATCATTTCATAAATGTAGGCCAAGTCAGACGCAGAGCTATTAGCACATGTATTTTATGCTTAGCTCCATTTACTGTAGAATAGAGTCTCCAATGCTTGCATGATTTTTACGTATTTGCTGAACATCGTGAAATAAGTCATCCTTGCTAAGACAGTCTGACTTAGGAATAAAATCCTAGTTATGTAGATGGAACCAGAAGCAGGTTTTTTCCCTTCTCCAAATTGACAGGATTTACACAAAATTACATACTTAAAAATATGATTAAGAACAAGCTTCCATGCTACGTCCCATCTTGCCTAGACCTGCCACAGAAGAAAATGAAGGCCCTTCACTGCAGAGTCGAAGAAAGCTACAGTTTCTCACCACAATGTGTAGAGCATGGAATGGAGAAAGAAACGAGTATGATCTAAGGAGGAGGTGAGATGGAAAGAACAGAAGGGAAATGAATTCTTCTTCAGAATTTGGAGGTGGAAAAGAACTTTAGCCAAAGGGTCTCAGCAGGTGCAGTGACAATAAGGTTTGTCCCTCCTTAAGAAATGACCATGAGACTGTCTTTCTTTCAGGAGCCAACTGAGTTCTCAGTCTTAGTGAGAGGGGTCAGTCCTTGAATAGCACTCCATCCAGGTAAGAATAACCCTCCCATCTTCTAAAATTAATCATGAAGTGGGCGCCTGGGTGGCTGAGTGGGTTAAAGCCTCTGCTTTCGGCTCAGGTCATGATCTCAGTGTCCTGGGATCGAGGCCCACATCGGGCTCTTTGCTCGGCAGGGAGCCTGCTTCCTCCTCTCCCTGTCTCTCTGCCTGCCTCTCTGCCTACTTGTAATCTCTCTCTCTGTGTCAAATAAATAAAATAAAATCTTTAATTAAAAAAATAAAATTAAATAAAATTAATCATGAAGTCCAATCACATTCCAAGGCCTCAACTTTGCATTTGTACCTAAATTCAAAAGTTGCATCATAATGAAATTTAATTAGGAATCTTTATATTTGAGGCCTATAAGCTTCACCTAATTTAATTTAATCTAGTGATCAAAGAAAGAAGTACTTATTACAAGACAAGAATTATTTGGGGAGGCTCATGTCCTACAAGAGGATTGGGCCAGCGACCTATGAAATAACAATAAATTATTCACCTCATAGCTTTTCCAATTCTATACCTGCCCAGTGGGTAAAATGGGGTCTCCTTTTATACTGCCTAGTACTCAAAAGCAAATCCCAACTTCAACTACATTTGAGAAAAGGATATGGTTCCCATTACACATATTTTAGCATATAAAAATAACACATATATAAAATCTTAGATGTAAGCAAAAATGGCAGAATAAGGACCTCTAAAATTTTTATCCCTCTTTAAAATCAGTGAAAACTTACAAAAATTACTGGATCATATGGTATTTCTATTTTTAATTTATGGAGGACACTCCTCCACACCATTTCCCATAGTGGCTGCACCAGTTTGCATTCCCACCAACTGTGCACAAGAGTGCCTTTTTCTCTACATTCCCACCACTTGTTATTTCTTTTTTTTTTTTTAAGATTTTATTTATTTATTTCACAGAGGG
>LNAC01001347.1:227265-282112 GCA_002007465.1 Ailurus styani | reverse complement strand
CACTTGCTATTTCTTGTGTTTTTTATTTTAGCCATTCTGACAGGTGTCTCATTGTTGTTTTTATTTGCTTTTCTCTGATGCAGGAAAAAAATGTTGAGCATCTTTTGATGTGTCTGCTAGCAATCTGTATGTCTTCTTCAGAAAAATTGACCCAACCTTGATCCCCAAACCAGGCAAAGACCCCATCAAGAAGGAGAATTACAGACCAATATCTTTGATGAACACGGATGCAAAAATCCTCAACAAAATACTAGCCAATAGGATCCAGCAGCACATTAAAAGGATTATTCACCACGACCAAGTGGGATTTATTCCTGGGATGCAAGGTTGGTTTAACATTCGCAAATCAATCAATGTGATACAAGACATTAATAAAAGAAAGAACAAGAACCATATGATCCTCTCAATAGATGCTGAAAAAGCATTTGACAAAGTACAGCACCCTTTCTTAATCAAAACTCTTCATAGTGTAGGCATAGAGGGTACATACCTCAATATCATCAAAGCCATCTACGAAAAACCCACAGCGAATATCATTCTCAATGGAGAAAAACTGAGAGCTTTTCCCCTAAAGTCAGGAACACGGCAAGGCTGTCCACTATCACCACTGCTATTCAACATAGTACTAGAAGTCCTAGCCTCAGCAATCAGACAACAAAAAGAAATAAAAGGCATCCAAATCGGCAAGGAAGAGGTCAAACTCTCACTCTTTGCAGATGATATGATACTTTATGTGGAAAACCCAAAGGACTCCACTCCAAAACTGCTAGCACTCATACAGGAATTCAGTCAAGTGTCAGGATATAAAATCAATGCACAGAAATCAGTTGCATTTCTATATACCAACAACAAAACAGAAGAAAGAGAAATTAAAGAGTCAATCCCATTTACAATTGCACCCAAAACCATAAGATACCTAGGAATAAACCTAACCAAAGAGGCAAAGAATCTGTATTCAGAAAACTATAAAGTACTCATGAAAGAAATTGAGGAAGACACAAAGAAGTGGAAAAACATTCCATGCTCATGGATGGGTAGAATAAATATTGTGAAAATGTCTATGCTACCTAGAGCAATCTACACATTTAATGCAATCCCCATCAAAATACCAGCAATTTATTTCAAAGAAATGGAACAAATAATCCTAAAATTTATATGGAACCAGAAAAGACCCCGAATAGCCAAAGGAATGTTGAAAAAAAAAAGCAAAGTTGGCGGCATCACAATTCCAGATTTCAAGCTCTATTACAAAGCCGTCATCATCAAGACAGTATGGTACTGGCACAAAAACAGACACATAGACCAGTGGAACAGAATAGAGAACCCAAAAATGGACCCTCAACTCTATGGTCAACTAATCTTCGACAAAGCAGGAAAGAATGTCCAGTGGGAAAAAGACAGTCTCTTCAACAAATGGTGTTGGGAAAACTGGTCAGCCACATGCAGAAAAATGAAACTGGATCATTTCCTGACACCACACACAAAAATAGACTCAAAATGGATAAAAGACCTCAATGTGAGAAAGGAATCCATCAAAATCCTCGAGGAGAACACAGGCAGCAACCTCTTCGACCTCAACCGCAGCAACTTCTTCCTAGGAACCTCACCAAAGGCAAGGGAAGCAAGGGCAAAAATGAACTATTGGGACTTCATCAAGATTAAAAGCTTTTGCACAGCAAAGGAAACAGTCAACAAAACCAAAAGACAACTGACAGAATGGGAGAAGATATTTGCAAATGACATATCAGATAAAGGGCTAGTATCCAAAATCTATAAAGAGCTTCTCAAACTCAACACCCATAAAACAAATAACCCAGTCAAGAAATGGGCAGAAGACATGAACAGACATTTCTCCAAAGAAGACATCCAAATGGCCAACAGACACATGAGAAAGTGCTCAACATCACTCGGCATCAGAGAAATACAAATTAAAACCACAGCGAGATACCACCTTACACCAGTCAGAATGGCTAAAATCAACAAGTCAGGAAATGACAGATGTTGGCGAGGTTGCGGAGAAAGGGGAACCCTCCTACACTGTTGGTGGGAATGCAAACTGGTGCAGCCACTCTGGAAAACAGTATGGAGATTCCTCAAAAAGTTGAAAATGGAGCTACCCTACGACCCAGCAATCGCACTACTGGGTATTTATCCTAAAGACACAAAGGTAGTGATCCTCAGGGGCACGTGCACCCGAATGTTTATAGCAGCAATGTCCACAATAGCCAAACTATGGAAAGAACCTAGATGTCCATCAACAGATGAATGGATAAAGAAGAGGTGGTATATATATACAATGGAATACTATGCAGCTATCAAAAGAAACAAAATCTTGCCATTTGCAATGACATGGATGGAACTGGAGGGTATTATGCTGAGCGAAATAAGTCAATCAGAGAAAGACAATTATCATATGATCTCTCTGATATGAGGAACTTGAGGGAGCAGGGTGGGGGGTCGTGGGGGGTAGGGAGGGAAAAATAATGAAACAAGATGGGATGGGGAAGGACACAAACCATAAGAGACTCCTGATCTCACAAAACAAACTGAGGGTTACTGGGGGGTGGGAGGGTAGGAATAGGGTGGATGGGTTGTGGACATTGGGGAGGGTTTGTGCTTTGGTGAATGCTGTGAAAGATGTAAACCTGATGATTCACAGACCTGTACCCCTTGGGCAAAGAATAAAAATAAAATTTAAAAAAAAATTGACCCAAAGAAAATAAAAACTAATTCAGAAAGATACATGCACCCCTACGTGTATTGCAGCATTATTTACAATATTCCAAGGTATGGAAGCAACCAAAGTGTCCACCCATAGATGAATGGGTGAATGCATAAAGAAGATGTGAGAGAGATATGAATAGAATATTATTCATCCTTAAAAAAGAATGAAATCTTGCCATTTGCAACAATATGGATGGATCTAGAGGATTTAATGCTAAATGAGATAAGTCAGAGAAAGACAAATACCATATGATTTCACTCATATGTGGAATTTAACAAAACAAACAAAGAAAAAAGGAACAAACCAAAAAACCAGACTCTTAACTATTGAGAACAAACTCATAGTTACCAGAGGGGAGGTGAGAGGAGGGATGGGTGAAATAGGTGAAGGGGATTAAAAGTACACTTATCTTGATGAGCACTGGGTAATGTACAAAATTGTTGAATCACTATGTCGTACAACTGAAACTAACATAACACTGTATGCTAATTATACTAGAATAAAAACATTTGAATAAAAACATACTATAAAAAAGAGAAAACACAAAAATTGTCAGAATCAACTTTTTTAGAACTCCAGCAATTAACCCAAGGCTCTCAATAATATGGGGAGTGTTTGGTTGGATAATACATTTGAATCTCAGTAAGAACATGAGCTTTGTGGTTCCCCGCTCCAACTGAGTAGTACCCTTGAAAATAACAGGCAACATTTCATGTGGAAGACACAGAACAAAGCCGAAGCTCTCTCAAAGCCTCACTCATATTATTTTGTCATTATTTAGCCGGTCTGTTGGGTCCCTGGAAGATCCCACTTGAAAAGCTTGTCTTTATTTGACCTAAGTTGGAGCTAACTGTGCATAAAGCCTCTCCTTGTGGGGTATTTACCAAAAACAATAAAAAGCTACAGTCATAATGTTGTGACTGCCTGAGATGATAGATAAAATTAAGGCAAACGATAGACTAACAAGAAAGCTTAAAAAGAAAATATGAGGATGAAGAAGTCCACGGGGACTTTGGAAAGCTCCATCACATTCCTATGAAAATAGAAAGTCCTGTGCATGCCTAAGGCTATATGCCTACTCTGACTGATTTGGAGACTCTGCACAAGCAGGAAGTAAAAGCTAAGGAAGAGTTATCAATTACCAGCATGGGTGTTGAAGGTATGCCACTAAGCAAAGACCAGGAGACTTATTTTTTCCAGGCATTTAAGGAAATCTATGTTGAAACATTAGCTAACCACTAAGCCAACTCAGTAGAGCTTTCAGTGGACACACACAACAAAAAAATACAAACTTTACAGAATTAGTTCAGAAAAGTCACTAAACAAAGAATAACAACAACAAGCAGCAATGACAACAAACACTGGGGAGGGGGCAGAGTATAATTTCCAAAGTTATTACATGTTATTTAAAATATCTAGTGTGAGGGCACCTGGGTGGCTCAGTTGGTTGAGCGACTGCCTTCAGCTCAGGTCATGATCCTGGAGTCCTAGGATCAAGTCCCATATTGGGCTCCCAGCTCCATGGGGAGTCTGCTTCTCCCTCTGACCTTCTCCCCTCTCATGCTCTCTCTCTCTCTCTCTCAAATAAATAAAATCTTTTAAAAAAATAAAATAAAATATCTAGTGTGCCCCCAAAATTAGGAGACATGCAAAGAAAGAAGAAAGTATGGCTTGTGCACAATAAAAATAAGCAATCAACAGAAATTCTCTGAGAGGGGTGCCTGGGTGGCTCAGTCAGTTAAGAGTCTGCCTTTGGTTCAGGTCATGATCCCAGGGTTCTGGGATCGAGCCCTGCATCTGGCTCTCTGCTCATCAGGGAGTCTTCTTCTCCCTTTGCCTCAATGTGCTCTCTCTCTCTTTCTCTCTCAAATAAATAAATAAAATCTTTAAACTCCCTGAGGAAATGCAGAAGTTGGACTTACTAGACAGTTATTTTAAACCAGCTATTTTAAATATGCTGGAAGAGTTCGAGGAAAACATATCTAAAAAACTAAAGTATAGTCTGAGAAAGATGGCTCACTAGAGAATATCAATAAAGACATAATAATTACATTGACCCCAAATAAAAAATGTGGAGTTGAAAACTACAAGAATTAAAATTCAAAAATTCATCCAAAGAGATTCACCAGAAGATTTTAGCCGGGGCGGGGGGTGGGGGAGGAATCAATGTGCTTAAAGATAGGCTAAGGAAATGATTCTGTCTGAAGAATAGGAAGAGAAAAAGAAGCTGGAGAAATGAGTAGACCCTCAGAGACCTGTATAAACTGTTGAGTATATCAACACATGAATATTGAAAGGCCCAAAATAAAGGAGAGAAAGAGGCAGAAAAATAACTGAAGCAATAATGGGCACCTACCAACAAAGTCCCAAAATACGTTAGGTAAAAACTGACAGAATTGAAGGACTAATATCAATTCAACAATAAAAGTTGAATATCTCAAAATGTCACTTTCAATAACAGATAGAAAAACTATACCGAAGATCAACAAGGAAACAGAAGACTGGAGCAATGTAATAAACCAACTAGCCTTAGAAAGCAACTATAGAATACTTCACCCAACAACAGCAGAACAAATATTCTTCTCAAATGTATTTGGAAAAATGGGACATTCTTTAGGCTAAACCATATATTAGGCTATAAACCAAGTCTCAATTAATTTAAAAGGATTGAAATCATCCATCCACAGTGAAAATAAATTAAAATCAATACATAAGGAAATTCAGGAAATTCACAATTATGCATAAATTACAGAATGCACTCCTAAATAAACAATATGCCAAAGGAGAAATCTCAAAGGAAATTAGAAAATACTTCGAGATGGATGAAAATGAAAACACTACATATCAAAACTTGTAAGATTCAGCATAAGAGCTCAGAGGGAAATTTATACTTTTAAATGCTCACATTGAAAAGAATGATCTCCAATCAACAACCTCACCTTATATTTTAAGAAACTAGAAAAAAGAAGAGTTAACCAAATCCAAAACTAGTATAGAAAAGGAAATAATACAGATTATGTGTAGAAATAAATAGAAATTAGAAAAACAATAAAGAAAATCAAAGATGCCAAAAAGTTGGTTCTTTTAAAAGATCAAAAAAATTAATAACAGTGAGCCAGACTATTTAAATCTGGTTAAATATTTAAAAGAATAAAAGAGAGAAGTTTCAAATGACTAAAATCAGGAATGAAGGATGGGGCATTACTACCAACCTTACAGAAATAAAAAGTATAAAAGAGAATACTAAGGACAATTGTATGCCAACAAATTAGATAACCAAATAAAATGAACAAATTCCTCGAAAGACACAAACTTTCAAAACTGGCTCAAGAAAAAATAGAAGGTATGAATAGGTCCATAATAAGTTAAAAATTTCATTAGTGATAAAGAAAATCTACAAAGAAAAAGCTCAAGACCAGAGTGCGTCAATGATAAATTCTACCAAACTTTTAAGTAAGAATTAACGTCAATCCATCACAAACTCTTCTAAAAACCAATATTACCTTATACCAAAATGGACAAAGACCTCTCACAAAAAGACAACTATAGAATAATATTCCTTATAATAATAGACATGAAAATCCTCAACAAAATACTAGCAAACTGAATGCAGCAACACATAAAAAGAATTATACACCATGATAAGTTGTGATTTATCTTAGGAATGCGAGACTGGTTCAACATACAAAAAAACAATCAATGTAATAAACCATATCAATAGAATAAAGGATAAAAACTACACAAAATAGACACGAGAAAAAGACTGACAAACTCCAACACACTTTTACAATAAAAACATTCAATATACTAGGAATAGAGGGGAACTTTCTCAACCCGATATAGGACATCTGTAAAAAATCTACAGCCAACGTCCTACTAAATGGTGATAGAAGTGAATGCTTTCCCCTAAGATCTCACCACTTCTATTCAATTTTGTACTGGAGGTATTAGCCTGGGCAATTAGGCTAGAAAAATAATCAAAAGACATTGATATTGGAAAGGAAGAAATAAAACTTCTATTTGTGGATGACATGACTTTATGTATATATAGAAAACCCTAAATAATTTGCAAATACATAATTATAGTGGATGGGTAAGTTTAATAATTTGCAGGATGCAGGATCTATACACATAATCAGTTGTATTTCTACATACACTATGAACACTCCAAAAATAAAATTTAGAAAACAGTTACATTCAAAATAACATCAAAAGAATAAAATACTTAGGAATAAAGTTAATCAGTGAGGCATAAGATTTGTTACCAAAACTATAAATCATCACTAAAAGAAATAAAAGAACTACGAAATAAAAGGAATAACATCCACATTCAGAAATTGGCAGACCTGATGTTGTTAAGATTACAATATTCTGTACTGATATATAGATCCAATCAATTCATATCTAAATTCCAACTGCCATTTTTACAGAAATCAACAACTTGATCCTAATAGTCATATGGAAATGCAATGAATCCAGAATAGCCAAAACCATATAGAAAAAAACAAGGTTGGAGGACTCAGTCTTTCCAATTTCAAAACCTACTACAAAGCTACAGTAATCAAGATTATGTGATACTGGCATATGGGTATGCAAATAGGTCAAAAGAATAGACTTGAGGGTCTAAAAATAATTCCACACTCTTATGGTCAATTACAGTTAAATAGGGTACTAAGGAAATTTAATAGGGAAAGAATAGCCTTTCCAACAAATGGTGCTGAAACAACTGGATAGCCATATGCAAAGCATGAATTTGGATGTCTACTTTACACTATAAACAAAACTCAGCTCAAAATGAATCATAAATCTAAATGTAAGAACTAAAACTCCTTGGAGGAAAACATAACTATAAATCTTCATGACCTTGGATGAGACACCGTTTTGTAGAAGAAACCAAAGAAAAAGTAAAGTGGACTTCATCAAAATCAAAAAATTTTGTGCATCAAAAGACACCCTCTCAGAATGGTAGCAAATATTTGCAAATCATTTATCTGATAAGGATTTAGTATCTAGAATATATAAAGAATTCCTGCAACTCAAAAATAAAAAGACAACCCGTTTATAAAATGGGCAGAGAATTCCTTTTTTGTAGTAGTAAAATGCACATAACATGAAATTTACATTTTAACCATTTTTAACTGCACAATTCAGTGGCAATCAGTACATTCATAATGTTGTACAATCCTTACCACTATCCATTTCCAGGATTTTTCATCATCTGGAACAGGAACTCTGTACCTATTAAACAGTAACTCTCATTTTCTCCTCTCCCCCAACTCTAGTAACTTCTTGTATTTTCCATCTCTGTGAATTAACCTCTTCTGGGCACTGCAGCTAAGTGGAATCATATAATATTCATCCTTGTGTCTGGCTTAATTCAGTTAGCACAATGTTTTTAAGACTCATCTATGTTGTAACATGTATCAGAATTTCATTTCTTTTAAAGGTTGAATAATACCCAATTGTATTTATATATGGCATTTGTTTATCCATTCACTTGTCAGTGGATATTTGGGTTGTTTCTATCTTTTGGCTATTGTGAATAATGTTACTATGAACATTGGCGTACAATTATCTGTTTGTGTCCTTAATTTCAATTTTCCTGAATATATACATAGAAATGAAACTGCTAGATCATATGGTGATTCCATATTTAAATTTTTGAGGAAACTGGGCAAAGTATTTGAATTGACATTTATCCAAAGAAGATATACAAATAGCCAGTAAGCACACAAAAAGTTCTCAGCATCATTAGTCATTAGGAAAATGTAAATTAAAACTACAGGTGGTACTTCATTGTAATCAGAATGAATTTAAGAAAAGAAGCCTGATAACATCAAATTATGAAAAGAAGGCAGAGGCAACTGAATCTCTCATCCATTGCTGGTGGGAATGGAACATGGAACAGAGACACTTTGGAAACAGTCTGACATTTCTCATAAACACATACTTGCCATATGAGCCAGCAATCTTACTTCCAAGTATTTAACCAAGAGTAACGAAAATATGTCCACAGAAAGATACATACAAGAATGTTTAAAGCAGCTTTATTCATAATACAAAATTGAAATTAACCCAATGACCCTCACTTGAGAATGAAAGCAAAACAGTGATACTACTCAGCAGTAAGAAGGAATAAAACACGGATACATCAACACGGATGATCTCAAAAACATCAAGCTCAGTAGAAGAAGCCAGACTCAAAGGGTTAAATACTGTATGATTTCATTTATAAATCATTCCGGGAAAGGCAAACCTATAGGGCCAGAAAATACAGCAATAGTCGAGAGTGGGGTTGATTGCAAAGTATAAGACTCTTTACGGTGAAGGTGATGGAAATATTCTATATGATGACTACTGGTGGTCATGGGACTACCACTGACCCTTGAACAATATGAGGCAAGAGGTGCTGACCCCCACACAGCTGAAAATCCACATAGAGTTTTGACTCCCCCAAAATTTAACTACTAATGGCCCACTGCTGACCAGAAGCTTTACCAATAACATAAACAATTGATTAACACATAATTTGTATGTTTTATGTATCATATACTGTATTCTTATACACTTATAAGCTAGAGAGAAGTGTTACTAAAAAATCAGAAGGAAGAAAAATACATTTATATTACTATATATATATATATATATATATAGAGTGAGAAAAATATGCATATAAGTGGACCCATGAAGTTCAAACCCACATTCAAGAGTCAACGTATTTGTGGGGGCGCCTGGGTGGCTCAGTCAGTTTAGAGTCTGCCTTCGGCTCAGGTCATGATCCCAGGGTCCTGGGATGGAGCCCCGCATCAGGCTCCCTGCTCAGTGGGAAGCCTGCTTCTCCCTCTCCCACTCCCCCTGCTTATGCCCCCTCTCTCACTGTCTCTCCCTCTTCAAATAAATAAGTAAAATATTTTTTTAAAAAGGAGTCAACGTATTTGTCAAAACTCCAAGAACTCCATTCTTGTAAAATGTGAATTTCATTACGTATAAATTATACCTCAATATACCTATTGGAAGTAAAGAAATGTGCTCCAGGAACTTAGCGCATACTTGTTCTTATTTCAGTCCATTAACTATTCTTATTTTCAGCTACTTTTTTCCTCTGAGAGACAGGGGACCAAAAAAAAAAAAAAAAAAAAAGAGGTTGGGATAGGGGAGAATAGTGCTCTCAGATGCTATAATTGGGCTCTTCTTTAAATCTCATTTCCCCAAAAATAAGCCAAAATAAATGACACACTGGCGACTCAGGCACAATGAAGAGACAGAGCAGACAAAATAAAATAACATGATTTCATTTGTTGAAATTTATGAAGTAATTTATTTGTAATGATTACAGCTGTGCAAATAGCTGTAATGGGGCTTCTAGGAGCATTATGCAACCTCCGTTCTTTGTGCAACCGTGTCCTCTCTGAGAATGTGAACCCAGTGGATTTGGCTACACTCGAGAAGCTTGAAAGAACGCAGGCCTTCAGGACAAGACTCAGCCGGCACCCAAACGCAATGCTTGCTAGATTACCAAAATCGAGCCTGATTTCCACTTGGAACGATAACTCAAGACACATTTAACACACAACAAAACGTGGATTGTTTATTGCTCTGCTTATAAGTCTCTCTGAACATGTCAATATTTCTTATCAGTGGTTCAGATTATGGGAAAGAATGAAGCTAGAAAAATGGAAGCTGTTGGTGTTTTCAGCATACAATATTTTCCTTGGTTCTCATCAGGCTATAATAGAGATTTACGGGCTCTGTTTACTATAATAATAAACAAATTATCTTTGAATCAAGGATCAGCTGTTTGAGTTTAGCAAATAACATCTGCTATGAATCATAAGAGGTTAGCAGGCCTAACCTGAGAGGTATTCACACCCTCTCTTCCCTGTCTTACCCTGCTGGTGGCTGCCCTGTTGTTGCTCTAATTTTAACTTCAGCCAACATCCCACGGCTGCATTGGGATAGAATAGTGGAAAAGAGAGTCAAAGCAGGGATTTTACTGGCACTGAAGAGCTAGACTCCACCACATTCCTACTCTGAATTAATTACTATCTTGAACCTGAGACTGTATTAACATCCTGTGATACGAAGAAAAAAAGAATTTGGGGGTATGCTATGTAACAAGTAAAGTCAATGTTCACTAAGTATTTCAGAGGACCTCAAATTTCCAATAAGCCATCTCTTGCTTAAACTCCAACCTAGGGTCTCATATCTGAAAATCTGCACCAACCTTGTATTAAAGGTAGCTAAGAACTGTATAGTTCACAACTCTTGCTCCCCTCATTATCAACAATACTGATTTTAAAGAAATTAAAATATTGTGAACATAAAGTTTGCATTATTTCTATTCATGCTCCAGCCATTTAATTTTTTCCATCATTTACTTATTCACCCAAAATATATTAAGCTGATATGCTTGTGATCCATAGAAGATAACCAGGAATGTCTAGTACATTCATTCATTCCACACACACTGGCCAGGCCCCTGCCACGCTGGGCACAGTAGATGGCGGTTGACAAGACAGGGAAATCCTACATTCCTCATGAACCTAATATTCTAGGGGCAAAGAGGGAAACAAGAGCAAATAAATGTACAAAAGAGATAATTAGAGAGAATCACAAGTAAAGGAAAGAAATAGGTGATGAGGTACAAAACATAACTTTAAAAGGCCTAAGAGGAATTGAGGTCAGAAGACTACCTCCATCTCCCACAGTGGCTAATGTCTGAAATGCACTGGTGTGATGTGATGTGGCTCTACAGTGTAAAGGGAGTTGAGAAATCATAGAGTCTAGATAAAATGATCTTTTATTTTACATATAAGAATAGAAGGTTCTGATAGAAAAACCGGACTAGTCTAGGCCATATGACAAGATTTGGGTAAGTCCCTAGGTCTAGGGCCACCACAAATATAAAGTAGGCCCACTGCAAAGTATCAAAAATCAATTCATTGTGTTGCCATGCCAGCAAATCTTTGTGACCCCTCCCTTTTCCCCCACACTCAAATTTCCTTCAAACTTTTCTGCCAACCCAGACCATTGGTTCTGGAGTCATGTGCACCATTGCTTTGGAGAAATCTTCAGAACACAGGCTTTCAGCTTGGTATAACCACCCCCATTCTGGAATTCTCTGGTACGTCCTTAAGGCTCAAAGAAACAATTTCTTCAGTGACTGCATTTTCTGACACTGGCATAGGACCTCACAAGACACAAAGTGTGTTAGTGGACACTGCTGCCTGTGATTCTTACTAGGGAGATATCTTATAAAAGAGGAATCCAACCTTAGGAGGCCGTATGACCTGGCCAAGGTCACACAGCTTGGTCTAAATGCAAAGCTATACCTTAATCCAGGTACAGTGACCAGCTGCACTGGTTTCCTCAGGACCAAGAGGGTTCCCAGAGAGTGTGATTTTCAGTGCTGAAACCAGAACAGTCCCAATAAAACCAAGTGATGTGGTTAATGCTAACACCAGTTCCATTTAATATAATGTCTAGCATCCTTGCCACCACTGACAGCTAGAGCAGGACTCCAGTTTGTTCTTTTTCATGGCCCTCAGGCAAGTCATTCTCATTGACCTGCATCATAAAGCTCTAGAATGAGTCACCACCCTCATCACCCCCGTCAGCCTCCAACAGCTGTGTATATTATAGTGCCACATGGTTGGATGGCCATGCTTTGAAATACAAACCTGAGGAGAGGGCAATAAACTCTTTAAAATATCAGAGCAGCTTCCAACTCCTGCTAACTCCTCAGCAACCTCTAGGCTCTTCTTTGCCTAATGCAAGCATCAATTAGAGAAGAGGAAGGGAGTTATTTCAGAAGTTTTGCCTACATCTCATCAGGGTATTTGGCAATACAACACTCGTGCTGGGTTACTCTTTGCTGTGGGTGTCTAAGGAATGACAGTGAGCAACTTTATGAAAAGTTAATAGTCGGTAACATTACTCCACGACATGGCAGGGAGGGGAGGAAGGGAAACTTAACCAGCTTCTCACTGTCACTTGAGCTTGAGGGAAATCTAACCCTACAAATAACAAATGGTAAGAAAGACCTAAAGTTCCTTGTGCAACAACTTCGCTGGAAGTGTGCAAAGAAATTAGAGTAATACCTGGAGAAGGTATTCCAAACAAAAATCATTGACTTCGGTTTTAAGGCTTTTAAGTTGTATATAATTTCTCAAAAACTCAAGAAAAAAGTCTGGTAGTCTTAATAAGAGCAGGGATTATTTGTTGAGTGCCTACAATGTCACAGGTACTCCTGTGGGTATTTTATGATATTGATTACTTACAACATATTAAATCTTCACAAGAGCTATACACTGGAGGTACTTTATTTATTGGCTGCATTTTGCAGTTGGGGAAACAAGGCACAGAATGGTCAGAACACTGAAGCAGAAACACATTCGGTGTGTGAAGAAGCAAGGATCTGAACCCACTCTGACTCTGGAATCTATCGGCCCAAGCATCACACAGCATTCCCTCTCCATGATAGCGAGGGAACGATTTCTGTCCATGAAGACTGGTACCCAAATATCCAGGCATTCACGAGTGTAAGTAAATTAGGAGCGAAATGATACCTTGTGCATAAGGTAAGAGTGGAAGCATGGGTCTTAGGACAGTAAAGAGCAGTGGTTTGGCTCCTTCAGTGTTTAGCGATAGCTAAGATGTAACGAAGGAGGAGCCTATCCAAATGCTACTGTTTGCATTTCATTAAAATTTTGACTATGAAGTTTGTCCTTAGAATATATATACACATGATTTCTAGGTTCAGTGGTAACAAAGTAACTGACTCTGCCTTCTATCTACCTTCATAAACATATCCAAGGATACAGACAAGTTAAAAGGCAAGACAAAAAACGGACAGTAACAGTGCAAACAAAAGTTAAGAGAAGATGAGATGCCAGGTGGGAGAGGAATTTCTACTAACTACATTGACAGGGTTTGGGTTAGGGACTTTCTTCTCAAACTACACAATACTTACTTAATCCTCAGAACAAATTCAAAACAAGCCCTGAGAAGACAAAAGATAAGAAAAAGATAGATTTTTCTCTTATTCTTTGCACTACATCCTGGATGGAGCTGCACCACTGAGAAAAATAGGCAGCCATGTCCCACAGGCTAAGAAGTCATTTCCTGAACCACCCCAAAGGTCCTCTCTTCACCTGTCAGCTTCTTGGTTATTTACATCCTTAGGAGACTACAACTCCCAGCATGCACTGGGAGTGCATAGGAAGCTGGAGGCTTAAACATGGTTTAGTCCTGAATTGTTTCCTTACATAACGATACCCTTTGTAAGACAAAGTGGAAACACAAGTACCTTTAGTAAGCTAGGTTGGTTGTGGGGGGTAGGGAAAAGTAAATTGGAAAGGGGAAAAGAATTCCCTGGCTATATTCTATGGGAAAGGGAAGGTAGGCCATAAACATGGTCTCATTTTAATTAATAAACACTTGAATTTTTCGTTCAAGAACAATCTGTAAGTACCAATGTAAGCTTTTTTCCCTTTAACATATAGGATATAAAATGTTTCAGAAAAGTATACATCTGAAACAAATTTTCTATAATTTACGGTAAAATTTGGAGTATATATATCTTCATTTCTTTTCATAGCAAAAGGCAAGCATTGATAAGCCAAAGCTAGGAAAATAAGTACAAAAAGGAAGATCAAAACAGATTTAAGAAAAGTTGGCTGGGGTGCCTGGGTGGCTCAGTGGGTTAAAGCCGCTGCCTTCGGCTCAGGTCATGATCTCAGGGTCCTGGGATCGAGGCCCGCATCGGACTCTCTGCTCAGCAGGGAGCCTGCTTCCTCCTCTCTCTCTGCCTGCCTCTCTGCCTACTTGTAATCTCTCTCTCTGTGTCAAATGAATAAATAAAATCTTTAAAAAAAAAAAAAAAAAAAAAAGAAAAGTTGGCTGAAATAAAATTTAAAAATAAATGGAAATGAAAAATTCACACAAGAAAAATGGAAAGCAATAAAAAAGAATATTATGGTCATGGCAAAAAAAATTAAAGCACTTTTAATGGATCAAGTTAAAAAGAATGAAGAGGAAAAATAAATAGAAACAAAAATATGGGGGGGAAGGAATGAAGGCATATAGAGAAAACAGATTCAAGTAAAGAATTATAGATGCTCCTAAGACAGAAAACAGAGCATCAGAACAAATGCAATAATCTTTTCTCTTTCTTTCTTTCTTTCTTTCTTTTTTTTTTTTTGTCAAAAAGGTAATTAGTACCAGTCTTTAACAATTTGAAAAGCTGTATGCTGGGTGGAGGGGAGAAAAATGAAACACATATCATATTCCTTTCCCCACATGGAGATAAAGAGTCAGTCTTTTTGATGAGAAGAAATATGGTAAGGTTAATATCATCCACAAGTACACTTTAAAAATAACCACTGAATGTAAGCATAAATAAAATATAGTCTATACATAGAAAAAAGGACAATCAAAAGAAAACAGGGAAAGTTCAACACAAGAAGAATTTGGGCCAAGTATTTGTTTTTTATCAGTAATATTAAGAAGTTAAATTTCCCCATTGAAAACAAAATTTTTTTTAGATTAAGTGAAAAATTTGACCATACCCAAGACCATATCTAAGACTACAACAAATATTTATTTTTTTTAAGATTTTATTTATTTATTTATCAGAGAGAGAGAGAGAGAGCACAAGCAGACATGGTGGCAGGCAGAGGCAGAGGGAGAAGAAGACTCCCTGCCGAGCAAGGAGCCCAATGTGGGACTCAATCCCAGGACCTTGGATCATGACCTAAGCCGAAAGCAGCTGCTTAACCAACTGAGCTATCCAGGTGTCCCTACAACAAATATTTAAATAAACAAATAAAAACAACAGATATTCACTCTTGAGGCATTCAAAAAAAACAGAAAAAGCACAAACTACATCCTCTAAAGATTATTCAATAAAACTAGAAGTTGTTAGGAGGCAAAAAAACCAATTATTTGAAAATTAATAATGCTCTGTATGCTTCTAAACAATTATTGTGTCACAAAGAAAATAAACATTTCAAGTAAACATTTAAAGTATAACAAAACTGAGGCTATTTCATATGCAAATATAAGGCATACCGCAAACTTGCACTGAGTTACACAGTCCAACCCTTTTATGGATTTGATGTTAAAAGCAGATGAGGAAAATAAGTGAAATAATTAATAAAAAGTGAAAGTATGATATAGAACAGAAGAAAAATAACAGAACTAAAAAGAGCAATTAATGGATCTGAAAAGAGAAATAGAGAATTTATAGATACATTCTAGAGCTAGATTATGTGTGTGCATGTCTGTCTGTGTCTGTGACTGTGTGCACGCGCACGCCTGCATTCGTTTGCAAACTGTCCCCAGTACACGGAGGGCAAGGAGAGGCCTAAGAAACAAGCAGACCCTCTGGATGGGTAGGTGACCATTTAAAAAGCAAGGGAACTAATTTGCAGGACTTGTCCTGAGTGGCTGCAGGACGCGTAGATGTCCACATCCACCCGCCAGAATCTTAAAAGTGATACGGAGGTCTTACCTGGGTTCAGTCAAGTATATGGTCCCCGTGTTCTGAACAACCCCTTACTCTCAAAGCTGTGTCCTTGAAAATGGCTTCCACTGTGGGGTGGTGGGTGGAACATGCAGTCCAAGGACAGGGAAGGGAGTGAGGAGCCTCCAATTGCCCAGATCCAACTTCTGGGTCAATCGGCAGTCACGTCCTTTCCATGACCTCCGCCAGAAGTTAAAAGTACAGAGAAACTTTACAACTCTGAGATTCAGTAGAACCATCCCTAGGTTCACACATTTCTAGATGTGAATGCTGGCTCCATCACTTACAAAGCTGTGTGACATCACACAAGTTGCTTAACTTTGCTGATCCTCAGATTCTTTACCTAAAAAATGACAATAATGATACCTCTTTCATAGTAAGATAAATTGTGTGAAATCTACTTAACACCCTATGCCTGACATACTGTGAGTTGTCAATATACGGTGGTTATTCTATTTATTAGAATTCTTTTTTTTTTAAGATTTTATTTATTTATTTGACAGAGGGAGAGATCACAAGTAGGCAGAGAGAGGAGGAAGCAGGCTCCCTGCCGAGCAGAGAGTCCAATGCGGGCCTCGATCCCAGGACCCTGAGATCATGACCTGAGCTCAAGGCAGAGGCTTTAACCCACTGAGCCACCCAGGCGCCTTATTTATTAGAATTCTTAATAAATACAAGAAAAAAATACCAGTAAGTAGAATTTGGCATAAGAAGAACATTTTAACAATAGAGTGATATAAAACCTACAAGATAACATCATGTGTGCTTTGGTGAATGCTGTGAAAGGTGTAAGCCTGATGATTCACAGACCTGTACCCCTGGGGCAAATAATAATAATTTTTAAAAAGTGAAAAAAAAAGATAACATCATGTAATGGGTATGCTAACAAATAGAGATGTCTTCAGAAAACTAATAATTAAAAGTCAATTGCCAGAATTGACCAGAAAAGTGGTCAAATATATTCATACTTTAAGGAAACAGTTATTTCTTATATTGGCACAAAAAATTAAAAGCTGCACAGATCCTTCCTTCTCAATGAACAGGTGTAAGTAACTTTTGTATCAAAACCTGACATAGACAACATTATGGGGCAATGTATTTCAAAAACATGTTTCCTGGTTGTACTAGAACCATGGATATGAATAAGTTTCAGCTTCAATGTTTTTGAGAATCCTATATTAACTCCCCCAAGACATCCCTAAATACACACACACACACACACACACACACGCACGCACATACACTGTACATATTTGGGAAATTCTGTGCTCCTACAAAATCCTTGTCTCCCTTATTGTATTATTTTGTTATATCACATTTATCAAAATATGACCCAATTTGCCTATTTACTTGTCCATATCCCCTAGCCAATTGATTCTGCATTACTTGGGGCAAGGACCTTGTCTATCTTTTTGTAGATAAAAAGATAATGAAGAGACAAAAAGATATAAGATGGCATTTTTGTCTCTAATGACCTTGTCATTAGAGTCCTACTTCTATTAGTAACCTATTATTAGGTCTATTACAGTTTGCCTCCAATAACTACAGGTATTGCACTGGGTTCTGGGTACCAAAAGATGAAAATCACAAAGTCCTTGCCCTGAATGTCTCACAGGCCAGAGAAGACAAACATAACAGATAATGGTGGAGGATGTTGACCTAAAACAACAGGTAAACAAAGACAAGCTCAAAAGTGTCAAAAAGATGAGTTTATTTGGGAAGAGCAGAGAATTGCAATTCAGGACGTGCAAACCGCAACAAGCTACGGGCAAGTCCATTGAGGGTTTGCAGGGGGGTGGGGGCCTATTTCTGGGCAGGGAAAATAAAGAAGAGGGGAGTTCAGTTGAAAGTTGTTAAAATCAAAAGCAAATGGAGACCAGCTTTGAAAATTCCCCGGGTAGATAAAACCCTTGCAGTCATACAAATGAAGTTCAATTCAGCTTATTTTGTGAGACCAACCCATTCCGGGTCATTTCTTGCTCATATCTCTGGAAACCATAAGCAAAAATTTCCCTAGGTCGGTATGAGGTAACGCCTGACCAACTGCCTATCACTTAACAAAATTCTATTATCAGTTTTCTGTAAATCAGGCATTTATGAGACATCAGCCCCTCAGTCCTGAAGCTTTGTTTTCCTGAGGACACAGGCATGAGACTTGCCATCTTATATCCTCCAGTTCCATTTCAGGTTGAAATTCTTTAATGCAGTACAACGAGCTAAGGATCACATTGGTCCCATTCACAGAATGATACAGAAACATAAAGAGATACACCTGACTTAGTCTAGGTCTTTCTAGAGGATGCTATACCAAGGCTAAATCTGAAAGTCTGAGCAGCACTCAGGGAAAAAGACCTGGTAGAAATGATAATATAAACAAAACAAGGAGGCAAGAAGTAGTATTTTATATGTGATGACATTGCTAGACCATATATGGTAAGTGAGGGAGTGGTGAGGGATAACGCAGTAAAAGGCAAGTCGAAGCAGGCCATGGGGGTCTTTTTTAAGGTTCTTGGAACTTGACATGTAATAAATCCTAAACTCATTGACAGTGGGGATTACTGTGTCATCTTCAGGGTCTGTCTAACACATCTCTCTATCTGAATTGCCAGCTAGAAAATTGCACACACAGTGCCTAGAACGCAATAATCAGCCCATTCTATGAAGCCTTCCTTGCATTTCCAAATCATCTGGAAGAAGAAAAATGTTGCACCTGCCAAAAAACCTTATATCAAGCTGAAAACTTATGTTTCTAGGGCAAAGACTCTCAATAGCTCAGAATGCACAAACTTTATTTCTCTGGGGCTTGTTTCCCTTTCCTCTAGTCACTTACATCGAACTTCACTGTTGCATTTTGCTAGATACGAAGCAGTTGTAACCAGAGGGAGAACGTGTTTGAACTCAAGGCTTAATTCAATTCCAAACCAGAGCTCCATTGTGTGCATTATTTATCAATAGTGTTTAAGAGCCCGTGGTGAGCCATCCCCGACTTGGCTCCGTAAATAAACGATGTCAGACTTCATTCCTGTCCTCCAAATTCTCAGACTCTAAAGAGGGAAAGGGGAAGCATCTAAACAGTTTTCATCAAACTAATTATGACTAAGTGAAGCCTAGCTATTTGGCCAACCACAGAAAAGAAAAGAAAAAAAAAAGCCATTCAAACCAGGGAGGTAGGCAGTACTGTGAGGAACCGGAAGTCTCCCTGCATAGTTGTTTTTTTTTTTTCTCTTTCTCCTTTTTCTCTTTTTTCTTTCTTTTTTAAAGCTTTTACCTTCTCACAGTGTAGAGATTCTTTTACGCAGGTCTGCTTCAACTCAGCTGTGAAAAGGAAGATCTCAGAGTCAGGAAATCTTTGATGAGTGACAAAAAGGCCTCTTACTGTGCTAACATCTGATGGAGAATCAATCACAGAATCTCAAGAATTAAAAGAAATTTAGTGGGAAGTATGCCGACTTCCATTTCTATCCCTATGAGATAGTTTTATTCTTGATGGTAAGAGAGGACCAGGAAAGGAAACACATGGGCCCTGTGAGTTACCCATGATCCAGAGATTCTCAGTCACAACAGTCAAGATGGAAGCAAGCGATAGAGTCAAGGGATGGCATTATAGGAGGGACGAAATGTGGTAGTGTGGTGTGGACATTACAGGAAAGACCCAAAGCCGGGTGTAGTCCCCACAAAGAAAGAAGTTCCATGCAAGAGAGGGTGAAACAAAATGGAAAAGCAATATAAAAGAGGGTAGATGTCAAAAAGAAAATCCTGGATTTGCAATCAGGAAGGACTAAGAATATACCGTCTGGGGATGACTAGTGCCTGGGTACACTCCCCATTCGGAGAACCATGGGGCGATCCTGGCAGGAAGTGTGAGCATGGTGGTTGCTGGAGCCCAAGGATTAAATAGCCATTGGTGATAAACAAACAGTCTGACATTGAGATGAGGCAGTAGGACAGGAGACGCCTTTCTGGAAAAGAAAGGCAGGGGTGCCTGAGTTGCTCAGGTGGTTGAGCATCTGACTCTTGGTTTTGGCTCAGGTCATGATGTGATCTCAATCTTGTGAGATTGAGCCTGGTGTCAGGCTTTGCGCTCAGCGGAGTTGCTTGAGATTCTCTCTCTGTTTGCTCGAAAGAAAGAAAGAAAAGAAAGAAAGAAAGAAAGAAAGAAAGAAAGAAAGAAAGAAAGAAAGAAAGAAAAGAAAGAAAGAAAGAAAGAAAGAAAGAAAGAAAGAAAGAAAGAAAGAAAGAAAAAGAGAGAGAGAAGGAAGGAAGGAAGGAAAGAAGGAAGGAAGGAAGGAAGGAAGGAAGGAAGGAAGAAAATCTCTAAAAAAATAAAGAAAAGAGAGGGAAAGAAGGCAGGTGTGAGAATGAGTAAGAAAATGAATGCTAGATGCAAAATCGAAGCTGCAGAAGATGCAGGGAAAAGACCCCAAAGTAATAAATATGCACTGAGTGGCTTCTGAGAGACAGAATAAACAAAGGGATGATGACCAGACCATATATAAAATTAGAACTCCGACCCATAATCCACAGCAACCAGCTCAGGAAGCCAAACCACAGCCTCTGTAACAATTGGCCCTAAACAGCCAGGACATGATCAGTAACTGATAGCTTCTCTCATTTTTGCCACTACTTCCAAGTTGGGACCAAGTAGAGAAAGCCAAATATGGGCGGCTAAGCAATCACACAGGAGGCCCGGTTTCTCAGTAGCACACCTCCAGCTTCCCATGCCAGTGAGGGCATCCCGGAAGCCTTCCTGCTTTTTTCCATGATAAAGCTTTCCCATTCCTCTGCCCAGCTTTGAATCTCTGCCAAATACAAGCAATGGAGCCCGACTCCCTTGTTAAAGCAAACTCTGAATAAATAGCCTTTCCTTATTCTCATTTGGGGGAGAAGAGATGACTTTTCCTCCCATACTTCTATGCACCCCAACACTGCTTTGGGTGCTAGAAATAACAGTGAACACATCAGGAAAAGATCTCTGCCCTTATGGGACTAACATTCCTTTGGAAGAGACAAACAATAAGCAACCAGAGAAATTAAGCTAGCATTATGATGATAAACGACTGTGGAGGAAATAAGACAGATGACGTCAGGAGGGCATGGCTACTGTTACACAGAATAGCGAAGAACTGCCTTCTCAAGGAGGCAACATTTCAGCTGAAGACTAAGAAATAAAGAAAAGCCACGCTTTTGAATTGCCGGGAAAGAGACACTAGGTTAAAGGACCAACAAGTACAGACTGCCCTGGGGCAGAGTACCCTTGGTTTTGTTTGAGAAAAAAAAAAAAAGACGGGGGCAGCAGGGCTGTGGTGAGTGAGGGGCAGGTGGGGGTGAGGCTGGGGAGGTAGGAGAGGCTGAATCACACAGGACTGGGGAAAGATGTTACTTCCAGTGTGGAGGGACAGCCTGGGAAAGGTTTAGGCAGAAACACTTGAGGTCTTAAGACAAATACGAATGTACAAGCAGAGCCAGTTTGAAATGTTCCTTTCCACTCAATTACCACTATCAAGTCAGAGCAGTTCATCCTAAAGATTTCAAGTGTTTATGGTGATAGCAGAAGTGCTGCTGGGATAATAGTGCTTTGGTGTAATTAAGCACCTCTGCTCTTCCATCATGGAGAGGCAAAAAGCATCCAGCTCTTGTTCAAGATCCCACGCACAGCTGATAATGAACAATCCATCAATATCCTCTTCCTGCCATACACAGACTATTTTATGAGGATCCTGAAAGCTTTAATAAACCCTCTTAGATAATTTCTTTATGAGGTAGGGAATTAGTAGAGCTGAGCACAAAGTAGGTTAGGGTCTGTCAACAAAGAGGGCACCATTGTTTTTATGACTTCTACCAGTGGTCCCTGGGTAGAAAACTCTAATTAGCTGGAATATTGATAACATATGTGGTTGCATCGATCTGCTCTCTAAATAGCAGCTATCTCTTTGCTCAGACAGGGACTTTGCTCAGTTCTGACCTCACCAAGCCTGCTCCATCCCTGGAAACAGACTCCTTTGGAGGCTAAGCTTACTCATTGCCCCTGGTTGTTAGAGATCCAGGCCTGACACACTAAATCCGAAGTCCCTAAAGAAAAGACAAGTGTCATAGAGGGGTGAGGTTCATAATTTCTGCCACAGTCTATTTCATGATACAGAACAGTTCAGATATTAGGAAAATCTTGCTCCTCAATTTCTGCTGTTAATTCCAGATAAATATCGGGGCTGTGCACAATGATGCAGAAAAAAAGGTATTGTCTGGTCAGCATTGCCATGATCATGGCCAGTAGTATCAGAAAGTACTCCCTGTTCAGAATCAGCCAATCACTGGAGATAGTATTCTAGAGTCTGCCAAATGTGTCTCTCTGTGTCAGTTGCAAACCTCAAATGAGCAAGTGGAAAGAGATGAGAAAGGAAGCATGGGTGGCTGATGTGGCTGAACTCAGCAAGCATTTCATCAAACCTCTTTCCTCTTTGTCCCAGGCACACAGCTGGACTGCTCTTCCAAACTTCTTGCCTTTAGGTGTGGCTGTATGATGGTCTTAGCCACTGGAAAGTGAATGAAAGTAAAGCCTGACCCATCCAGGTCTGGCCTGTAAGCCCCACCACCACCACCACCGCATGCATTCCTCCAAGCCCTTTTTATCTTCCTGTGACTTGATGCCAATGAACAGCATCTGAGAATCTACACTGGAAATAGAAGAATCACAAGATGGGAAGGATGGGGTCCCTGAAAAAACATTGGAAGGAGAGTGGTGTGCCAACTGGGAACATCCTTTATGGACTTACAGCAATAAGAAATAAATTTCTCCTTTCTCAATTTGCTGCAATGTTGGAATTTATCTATTACGGCCACTAGCATTCACCTAATACAGTGGGTCTCCAACAAACAAAACCAGTCTTTCAAAGAATTCACACACGAAAGTGTGTTGGGGACGTATTTATCAACTTAGAGTTACTGCCATGGCCCATTAAGTGAGAAAGCAGCAATGTTTCTAATAGATTTATTGAGGTTTAATTCACATATCATATAATTCATTCATTTTAAGTGTATAGTTCTATGGGTTTTAGTGAACATACAGTTATGTAGAATATCCCCAAATTTTTTCATTCCTATATGCAGTCAATACATCCTCCCAGACCCAGAACCGGGCAAATACAAATCTGCTTTTAGTATCTGGCATTTATCACTTAATATAATGTTTTTGCATTTCACCCATGTTATATTATTAGTAGTTTGTTCTTCTTGATTGCTGTATAGTATTTCACTATATGTATATATTAAATTGTGTGTATCTATTCCCCAGTTGATGGACTTTGAATTATTTTCAGTGTAGTAGTATTATTTTTGATGTTGTTATATATCATTTTGTGTACATATTTTAATTTCTAATAGGAGCTGAATTGCTGGGTTGTATTAATTGCTATTTCATACCCAAGAAGAGCCTTCTTGGATTCTCTTAGAAAGAATCTCTTCCTTGGTATTTAAAATAACTTTGTTCATATCTGAAATACTGCAGGTACCATATTGAATTCAATTAAATTTTTGTTTTCATTCACATCTCTGCTAAGTAAACTATAAATCTCCTTTAAAGGTAAAAAAAAAAAACCTTTTTTTGTGTGAAATGTTAATACTTAGAATAGTGATGAGTACTCAGTAAGTGTTTATTGAAACAGCAAAATGCCAGATAGCTTGAGGTAAAGGAACTTTTGTATAATCAGAGTGCTGGACTACATTTGTCAACTTGGCTAACTCTGGGAACTATGTTTCCAAGAATCCCTTCTCTGTTTAATCGCAGTTAGAGAGAGCCAAAGGAAGAACTTACATGGGACTTGGAAGAAGGAAGTGAAACAGAAATCATTATTCTCCAAAGGTCATGGCGGGTAGGTGTGACAGTGGGTGGGGCAGATACATCTGGCAGGTCCCCATCTCCTCAGCCCCTTGTCCTGCTCCAGTTCCTCATTGCAGCCCAGTCCTACCAACATGTGTTTGGCTGTGGACCCACAGAGGTAAGTAAGCCCTACATAGAAGCAAGAGCTTTCCCATAGACTGCCCCTTGGCTTCCTCCTTTAGGGGTACCACTCTGATGTCCTGATGTTCTTGGTTACAGAATGTTCCTGCAAGTTCTGACATCACTCACCCCAGAGCTCCAGTCAAACTAGTTAGCAGCTGATTCTATGATTGCTTTTCTGGATCTGCACATGCCCAGCTCTTGCCATAGTTGTGTGAGGTCTAATTCCCATAATAACGCCCTCAGGTCATATTACTCACAGTCGTTCTGTTTTCCTGGCCAAACTCTGATACAATTCTCCAGGCTCTGGCTGTATGTAAATCCTCACCCTTCTGAGAACCCAGCACTGTGGCCCAGAGCCTCTTAAAAAGCTTCTTGGTCTGCTCTAAGCAGGTGGGCCCTCCCTGTCCTATGTGACATTTATTTTAAAGGTCTCTCTATGCACAAAGCATTACCCATGAGATCTGGGAAGAGTTTTGTTTCCAGCATTAAAATGTCACGGAAGATTTTAATGATACTGTTTTTCTTTTTATTCAGCTAGAATTTAAATTCTTCCTGATAACATTTTAATTGCTATCAGAATTCCTAGGTAACTGGCATCCCTTAAATTTTTGTTATAGGTGTTAATTGCTATCTTGAATTCTAAGGAAGATAAAGACAATTCAAAGTAAATAAGGAAAGAGACAGATCTAGAGAGGTTTGAGAGAGAGAAACCGGGAAACAATGATTGGGGGCACTGCCATCTTATTTCCTTCTTTTTTATTTTCTTTTCACACTTGTACCTCGATTATTTGATTTAAAGTAAAAAACACCTCACTGGGTAAAATTAACATCTCCTGTCCTCTACCCTTGTCAAACAGCAGAGCTGAGCACTCAATATTCCTGCCTGGAGTAGATTATCTTCTGGTATCTTGTCAATGGTAATTGGAGCATATTGCAGATCAGAGACAGAAGGAGTGACACCACTAATGGTCTTTATGGCCAGTTATTACAGAGGGCTGTCCCCCTGCCAAGGAGGCCGTTGTCTGGTCACGATCTGTGACAAAAGCAAGGCTCTAAGAGTCATGAGATAATTGGTGGTGGTGTCAGTACTTAGGGGCTCTAATGAGTCCAATTTCCACGTGCTTAACAATGAAGGGGGCACAGCTTTTTGTTGAATTTTATTTTAACTGATAGAGACAGACTTACTTCGTGCAGCAGAGGATTACTTGAGCTCTTCCCTGCATCATACATTTCTAGGACCAGTACAAGACCCATTTTCCTGGAAGCAGGATGGAAGGGAATTTAGTATTTTTTTAGAATCATGGCAAAAGATGCAAGGCTTTTTTGCCAAGATGATCATTGCAGAGAAAAAGGGTTGGCTGAAGAGAAAAGGCCAAGACCCAGTCTGTTCCTTGAGGTACAGTAGAAGACCCAGTTCCGCACAGACACGTTAGTTGGAAGGTAAAGGCAATCAGTCTCCACCGAAGGATTTGTTTTCAGAAAAGGAAATTCATTCATGTTTGCGAGTTAAGCTCGAAAAATAGGCCATGGTGTGAGGTGATGGAGAGAGGAGGAGGAGCTGATTAGAGCAGAGGGCTGCTGGTGGTGCATTCTCCTATTCTGCCACTCCTGAGTTCATCCTGATTATAGCTGTATGGGACACAATTGCCATCCCAAGTGGGGATTCAGAACATCAGAGCTCAGATGGGGTGGTGGCTAAGCCTAAAGTCTCATTGCCTGGATGTGAATCCCAGTTCCTGGTCTGAGAACTTGAGTGACTGTGGGAAAGTTATCTAAGTGTTTAATGTCTCAATTTATTCTTCTGTAAAATGGGTATAATAATAGCATCTCTATCATAGTGCTAAGAAAATAAAGCAAGTTAATATACATAAAGCACTTTAATAGGTTGTTGGACCAAGAGCTGCCATGCCATGTCCAGAACCCGAAACATGCATGGAGGTCATCACAGAGCTTCTGTCACAGCCCAGGCCACCTTCCATAGTCACAACTCAATGTTGATGTAGAGTTCTACCAACACATACACACACACACCCTCTATGTTGCAGTCATGGCCACTTAGTCTATTAAAAAATATGTTCCTTGTCTACAAACTACCCAGCTACTGGTCCCCAATCATATCCTCTGGCCTATTTCCTATCTCTAAGGAATGTTCTCCAAAGTGCCTTTGGATCCCCTTACAGATTCACCATTGGCCGCCAGTAGACTAATAGGCAAGTGGAACACCAGTCCCAGGAGCTTAACTCCACCACCACAGTTGTTGCAGATAAGAGCCTGTTTTTCTGCCTCACCTGAGTTTACACAAGATGAGCCACAGATCCCACTACCCAAAACACAACCTCTGCCTTCTGTCCCAGTGAATTCACTAAGCAAGTTAGTAATGCTGCACCAGGATCCCAGCAGTTGTGGGGTACCCAAGACATGCAAGGAGTTCATTAATATTGATAACTAGTCTCCATTTCTCCTCACAGCGAAGCATTGGCTTCCACTTCCAATGCTGATGCTCAAGAAATTGCCTATTTACATTCCAACCAGGTTTTCTTTCCTAAGTCAACTGGCCTCTTCTTTTCTTGCTAGAGCTTGACCATACTTCCTACTATATCCTTCAGACACTAAAGTATTTCTGGTTCAAAACAGCCCTCAGATTGACCACCAGTCAATCCAAATAGTTAGTATTTCAACAACCTCCCCGATAGCTGTAGGTTTATGTATACTCTGGCTTATGAAATATTTAGGCCTCTGGTAAGCCTTTGTCTCATCACTGTAACTGTAAAGACTGGTAGTTAGCCATAAGAATGCCAATGAATTAAGTTATGCATTCATTCATTCCCTGCATGTTTCCATAAAAAGTCTTAACATAATTAACAAAAGATAGTCTATGAGGTTAAATAATATAAAGCAAAGGCCGGGTAGTAACCCAAAATGTTTTCTGCTCTGCAACAATGTTTAAACTGTGTCGCAGACTTAATTCTGAGCTTCCCAGCAACAAAGTCAAAGAGGAAACCCATTTTTTTTTTTTTAGATTTCCTATTTATTTACTTGAAAGAGAGCACAAGAGAGGAGAGGGGCAAAAGGTGGGGGAAAAGTAAATTCTTCACTGACCAGGGAGCCCGACACAACCCGTGGCTTGGTCCAGGATCCCAGGATGATGACCTGAGCCAAAGGCGGATACTTAACTTACTGAGGAACCCAGGAACCCCAGGAAGGAAACACTTTTAATGACAAGACATATGAGATCGTTTGTGAAATGCTAGCCACAAGATTTTTTGGCGGTATTCAAAGGTTTTCCTGTCAGTAATGTGTGGTAAAAATCACAACACCTTGACAAATACTGGTATGACAAACTCTTTACCCTTTTGTTAATTCTGAAACCACAAAACTCCATCATAAATGTGCCCCTCTGACTGCCAGCCAGCAGGGGCTGCAGAAACAGCAATTGTATCTCAGAACAAAAGTACTGGAGTTAGGTTTTAGAACAAAAGTCTGGACCCTGATAAGCCCCTGATTAACCCCAAGAGACTACATTTCCTCTGTCTGTTTTAATTTGCATCAAGTAATATGCCATTAATCTTCATTGATCCTCACATTCTGCTTGTCCCTGCTATTTTCTAGGGAGCAGAATTCAATTTTCTATGCAGGCAAGCTGGTAAGCCTTCAGCTGGTTTAGAGTGCTGTGTGTAGACACCACAGTCACACTATTGAAAGTTCCAGATGAATGGCTACCTAAGGGAACTCATTCAAACCCTGGATAGATTCATCATCAAAATGAGAAAAATTATGGCCATGATATCGGAGATGAGTATTCCCTCAATTTTTCTTCTTCTATCTTTTAAAAACTCAAATTCGTTGTCAATGTGACTTGTATCACCAACTAATAAGTATGAGCACACAGAAATAAGGTTTAGATCTGAAATTGAGCCAACCTTTAAATAAGTCAGTCTTAGAAATTTAATAATTTTTACAGTCATTCTTTTGCAGAGTGCTAAGCAGATGTACATGGTAGGCAATACACATGTGACTATAACTTGCATCATAACATAGCCACAATGTGCATGTTTTTTAATAAATAGGATAAAAGAAAGTGAAAACTAGAGAGAAGTTGTATCGAGGTCCCTCTAAGTGCCCTTGAACCTGAAGGAAAGGGGGCCCCCTGATTAATATTTTCCAAAAGGGCCCTGATATCTAAGTATTCCAGAAGACAGAGGCCACAATCTTTTCTTCTTTCCAAAGGAATACATTCCATGTAAGTTACGGGAAAAAAAAAAAAAAAAAGCTGTGTGGATCCCAAAGAAAATTCCACCTGGAGAGATTTGATCAAATATCTTTTTTAAGCCTGGAAGTAAGATATCAATTGCTTAACCATCACTTTCCATACCCAGGATACATATCGACATATAAAAACACAAAATTTAAAATTGGCAGAGAAAAACAAATAAATAAAATTGGCAATATTATAGGTAATCTACATGTTAGATGATGTATATATGGAGAAAAGATGGAAGATTTATATGATGTAAGATTACTGTCATTCACTAATATATTATAGTACTCCTTGTTCTCTAAAGCAGAGGTAGATTGCTGTTCTCTGCACCACTGCAGTTAGCTGGGGCCCTCAGAATATGAGCATAAGGGCTGTCAATTATTGGCAGGCAGAAGCTCGATGAGCCAACACATGGTTTAACATGCTCTCTTCCCCCTCAGCCATGACAACCAAGACGTTTTCAGATAGCAGCTACTCTGTCACCCTGGGTCCCTGAATGAAGATGGCGTAGAGAAAAGCCCTCAGTCAACCCGTGATGTTCACGCAGCAGAAGCTACATAATATCTTTTTGAGGCTGGGTGTTACTGCAGCATAACTTCGCCAATCCTGACTGACTGACCAAGTTACGTGCTGCAAGATCAGGATAGGCTAGATTACATTATAAGAACAAATAATTCAAAATCTTGACCGCTTGAACCAAGATTTACTTGTCACTCATGCTATGTGCCCACCACAGTTTACTTGAGGAGACTGCTTAACGCAGTCACTCAGGGATTCAGGTGATAGCCCTCCATTGTGATTGCCAATGCAAGGAACATGGCATATGGCAAGTTGTTTTACTGATTCTTAAAACATTTGCCCCAAAGTTATACTAGTCACCTCAACTCACATTTCCTTGGTGAAATGCATGTCACATGGTCATAACTACCTTTAGATGGAGTGGGAAAGGGCAATCCTACTGTATGCCCAAAAGAGAAGACTTTTTATTTTTTATTTTATTTTTTTAAGATTTTTATTTATTTATTTGACAGAGAGGGAGCACATACAAGCAGGGGGAGTGGCAGGCAGAGGGAGAGGGAGAAGCAGGCTCCCCATTAAGCAGAGACTGATGTGGGGCTTGATCCCAGGTCCCCAAGATCATGACCTGAGCTGAAGGCAGACACTCAACCAACTGAGCCACCCAGGTGCCCCAGGAAAGACTTTTTAAAGAACATGTATGATATGACCTCATGATCAAAATACAAGTGTGATACCCATTTTCTAGAGGGTATTACCAGTTGAGAAAGCTTTAGCAACTGTATTAAACTCACAAGATTTGGGGGGAAAAGGTGTCTGAACCCTGGCAACCTGAATCCCACCCAGGTCCTAGACCTTTAAAAACTGTGCAATCATACTAAGACTCTACTATTAATGATAATAGTGAGCATTTGGAGATGGTACAGAGTAATAATGTGGGGTATCGATAGCATGAAGTATTATTAGTAACAAATAATAATAATGATAGCTAGTAATAGCAGCTAATCAGCATTAACTAATGATAATGGCTAACAAAGAGGCAGAATAGCCTAGCAGCTAAATGGCAGGTTTCTGGCTAGTGGTTATGTAAGTTACTTTGGCAAGTAACACTCTTTCCATTCTCAGTTGCCTCATCTATAATATATATGATGATAATGGTAGCATCTCTCTTGTAGAGTTGTTCTGAAAAGCACATGAGTTGCATAAAAAGCCTACCTCACAGGACAGCCTCAATAAATGTTTCCTAAGTGCTTGCTATACCTTGGGCATTGTGCTAAGGGCTTTGCATGGATTGCATCATGCAATGTCCCAAACACTGCCATTGTAATAAAGGTGCCTCACCTCACCTACAACTTGTTATAACATTCTCCATCCCTTCTGCAATTCCTTCTTGTCTCCCCCATATTTTCTCACATCCTAATCTTCACCATAACCCATGTGTCTGCTTCCGTTGTGACCAGCACCTAAAACACCTTCAGTCCTACACCTGTCAAGATTTTGTACCAATCATCTGAGTTCTTCTGGAATTCTTACCCGATGACTCTAAGGCACATATATCAGAAGCCCTGGCCTCTAACTGTGAACATACCAATTTAATTCTTTAATAACCCGATGCATAAATTTTGTATTCCCCTGATATAGGTAAATATGTGTGTTCCCAATATAGATTTGGGGTCAGAATGAAGAATAAAATATAGCCAAGCCCTCCAAAGATATAAAATTCAATTTAGTAATAAGAACTGTGTAAAAAATTAAGAACTATGGGGCAACTGGGTGGCTCAGTCATTAAGCATCTGCCTTCAGCTCAGATCATGATTCCTGGGTCCTGGGATCGAGCCCCACATCGGGCTCCCTGCTCAGCAGGAAGCCTGCTTCTCCCTCTCCCACTCCCCCTGCTTGTGTTCCCTCTTTTGCTGTCTCTCTCTCAGTCAAACAAATAAATAAAATCTTTTTTAAAAATTAAGAACTATACAATGTTGTTTTTATATGTTAAATCCTGGCCACCCTGAGAAGAGCCTTACCTGTACTCACTCTTGGAAGTACACTAGGTCAGGGGCGTCTGGGTGGCTCAGTCAGTTAAGTGTCTGCCTTCAGCTCAGGTCATGATCCCAGAGTCCTGGGATCAAGCCCCATGTTCAACAGGGTGTCTGCTTCTCCCTTTACCCCTACCCTTTCTCCTGCTTGTGCTCTCTACCTCTCTCTCTCAAATAAATAAATAAAATCTTAAAAAAAAAAAAAAAGGAAGTACACTAGGTCAGAATATGAACCTAAAGAATGGACACTTATTGTTATTTAGAAAATCTCAGCTATGTATCCAGAAAACACAGTTCCATCAAGTGAGGTGAAACTAGGTTCCAATGTTGGCCCTTCATTAATTTTTCTTTGCAACTTTGTGGGAAGCTGGGGAAACCACACAACTCCGCTTCTAGTCCCTGACACTAAAAAAGGAAACCAGACCTGCTACACATGGGACATTCACAGAGAAGAGCCATCATAAATTAGAATACCACTGAGTTCTGAAACATGTAGAGTTCCTTATTTGAAGGCTCTTCTGCATCTGCTCAAAGCATCGTTGTTATATATTGATTTATTTTAAATGGCCCTTTGGCTGAGAACATCGAAGTAGATTGACACTGCAGACTTCCATCATCCTTCTGGAAAAAGCGAGATGGCCTTCATTACTTTTTGTCTGTTTCGTCTCTGAAAATTTCAGCACTTCCCCATTGCATGCATCCCTCTTCACCAGATGCGGTTTTTCACAAATACATTCTAGTAAGAATCATGCCTGCCAAATTAATTTCACCCTCAACTCCTAAAGAGTCCTTCATATGAAAAGGATTTGCTCAGGAAAGGTCATTTGGAAACAAAGAAGAAACACATTGCTGTGAAACATGGGGAGCAAGCAGGATTCCCAGATGGAGGAAACCAGCCATGGGAGGGTGAGACTGCCATGTTTAACTTGGCAAATTCCTCATCCTCTGTCAAGGGCAAGGGGCTGATGCAGAAACAAGTTATGAATGAGGTAAGTAGTGCAGATACAGGGACAACCCCTACGGCCATGAAGCAACACATCTCCATGGCAGGATTCTTTTCATTAGTTACATTTTTGCTACCCCATTAACAATATCCTCTGTCGCCCATTGAGCCATTATTTATCCTCAGATATTTGTGTTAAAGGAGCAACATTAAGAAAAATACAAATTAAGTAACTATGACATAAATATATGTATATACATATACATTTCATTTAAAGTATTTAATAACTGGGCACCTGGGTGGCTCAGTTGGTTGGGCGACTCCCTTCAGCTCGGGTATGATCCTGGAGTCCCGGAATCAAGTCCTACATCAGTCTCCTTGCTCGGCAGGAAGTCTGCTTCTTCCTCTGACCCTTCCCCCTCTCATGCTCTCTCTCTCTCTCATTCTCTCTCAAATAAATAATAAAATCTTTTCTAAAAAATAAAATCTAGAGTATTTAATGATTATATACCACATATAAAGTTATATTTTTAAGTATCCTCATTTAGAAAGAGACATGCTAACTTAAGTTTGTTATCGAAGATATGTCAAAAAATAAAAACAAAACAAAAACAAAAAAGGATATGTCATGATTAGTTTTTCTGGTAATGAATATATATAAAACTATAGTTTGAAACATAATTTCATATCACAGCATTCAATGTGAATACCACAAAATACTAATTTTTATGAACAGCTACTGGGGATTCTTAGATTTTTCATAAAACATAAAATGGTTTATTTTTATAATTTTCCTGTTGTGTTTCAAAGTGAGTAAATGTGAGAGAAGGCTTCTGACTCATAGTTAGAAGTATGTCTTTGCAAATCACTGTGTAACTATGGTTAATCCTTATTTCAATAAATAATATGCCAATTTAGAAATAACAATCATAGGGGCGACTGGGTGGCTCAGTAGGTTAAAGCCTCTGCCTTCTGCCCTCACTGGGCTCCCTGCTCAGCAGGGAGCCTGCTTCTTCCTCTGTCTCTGCCTGCCTCTCTGCCTACTTGTGATCTCTCTCTCTGTCAAATAAATAAATAAAATATTTTTAAAAAGAAAAGAAAAAAGAGAAATAACAATCATTGCTCTATTTTCCCTTTTTATCATTGACTCCTGAAGTGCCATGGAAAGTTCCCAATCTATTTGAGAAATAGATAATATGATTGTAGCCTACAGATCTGATGAAGACGATCTTAATGGGATTTTTATGTGTCTCTTAATTTGTTTCCTACATCAGCTTTTCTTTATCCTCCCACCTAACCGTCAGTCCCACCTGGACATAAACTAAACAATATATGCTTCAGAATGAAAACAACTAAACTTGATAATGACCCAAACCACCACAATGGCTGGCAGAGTGCGCCTGAGCGAGAAACTGAGGGAGGCACTCAGCCCCCGCATGCTCGTGTCCTGTCCAGTAATCATGGTATGTGCCCACTCAATCTGCATCCCAAATCTCTCAGGCTTATTTTAAAATAATAGTTAAATAATTATGCTATTTATTGAATTTTTGTGTATGTTCTCTGAAGCAAGCACATATTTATTGAATTTTTGGAAAAATAAATTAAAAGAGACATCAGTGTCTTTGAGCCGCCAGAATATCATAGAGGTAGGAAATACTGGTCCACCTTATGACAGATGTAGCTAGCTGCTTAATTATTAGCCTTTCTCAGCTTTTCCCTTACCAAGATAGCCCTAATTTTATCTAGGGCAACTGTATCAGTTAGCTCTTGATGCATTACAATCCATCCCAAAATTTAGTGGCTAAAAATAACCACCATCGTTCAATGAGTCAATGATATGGGCTTGGTTCAGCTGAAGGTTCTTTTAGTCTCGGTGAGTTTCATCCTTATGTCTGAGATCTAAGGCGTGGCTAGCTATTGGCTGGGGTGACAGAGGTGATCGAGCCATATGAATCTCACCATCCAGCAGGATAGCCAGGGCTTTGCATGTAGTGGATCAGTACCATTCTGAGAGAGCAAGACAAAGCATCCCTTTGATGCCTGGGTTGGGAACTGGCACAACATCCCTTCCACTTTGCTCTATTGGCCAAAACAACTTCTAAAGCAAGCCCAGACTGAAAGAGTGGGGAAAGAGACTCCGACTCTTTGTGGGAGGAGGTTCAAAGTCACATCATATGAGTGGAAAAAAAGGAGGGGCATAATTGGCATCACTTTTGCCAACAATTTGCCATAACAGCCATGTGTCCGGGTTCAAAATAAACAGCATCTACCAGGAAAAAAAAAAGTTTCCCAGCTTTCCTTACACTGAGGGGTGCTCAGATAACACAGTTCTGGTTAAGAGAGATAAGTGAAACTTCTGAGAAAGCTCCTTTAACAGTAAAGAGACTTAGCTGCCTTACAGATGTCGCCTTGAATCTTCCCCTTCTTGCTGGCAGGGATGCAGAAGGGTGCCGGAGGTGGAGCAGCCATTCTGAAACCTTGAGGCAATAATGATCAATTTGGAAACCACATCCTAAAATGGCTGAATGGAAAAGTAAATGAAGACAGATACAGCCTATTCCCTGAATACTTTTTACATGAAAAAAATAAAACGCCTTACTTGTTTAACCACTGTAGGTCATTTCTGTCCCTCAGTGCTGAATGTACATTCTCTCTCACACACACACATGGTGAGAGAGAATGTACATTCTCTCTCTCTCTCTCTCTCTCTCACACACACACACATGGTGAGAGAGAATGTACATTCTCTCTCTCTCTCTCTCACACACACACACACACACACACATATAGGCCTGTCACGGTGTGGAAAATTCAATTAGCATATTTACAATGGTGCAGCCATTTAGGAAAGAGAAACAGGAAGTCATGTTTCCAGGTGGGTTCCCTGGGTCACCATCGGTGCCTGAGAGAAGGGACAGTATTATATAGAACACAGACCCAAGGCTAGGAGGGATAAGCCCACCTGGATCCACCTTAGAGCAGGAGTGGTGACTGCCAGCTCTAGAGCAAGCCTAACATTGGATAGACACATTCTCAAAAATTATATATCTAAAGCAATATTTGGTGCCATGGAGACAAAGAAAAAATTGTACACAAAATAGAAATAAAAATGAGAAAGCCTACAGGTAAGATTTTTCCCTGGGAATATAAGAATTGCTTTCACTTAGTATCATTGTGGGAAACTCAATATATTGGAGAACTGACATCATTTATGCATTAAAGTCTTTGGAAAATCATTAATTCATTCAACAAATATTAATCAAGCTCCTTGATAACTGATTTATAATGATTCTTTTTAAATTGAATTAATTCTCCCATACTTCACAGGATACTAAAGGGCTGTCAGATACGTGACTTTGAAGGAAAACAGAACTACCTTCTTTCCTCTTCCCTTCCTTTCGCCTCTTCTCTTACTTTTACTTTTTGCTTCCTTCCACTCCCTGTCCCTTCCTTTCAGGAAAATAAGTTAAGAAGAATCTCAGCACTTTTCTTTCTTTCTTTAGGTCTGTGATTCTCAAAGCCTGGGACAATACTGGTGTTCTATGAAGAAGCCTTAGATGGTAAATAATGTTTAAATACATGGTGGGAAGCTTTTTCTATTTTCCATTTTCTCTCTTTATTTCTTTGCCTTTAATTTTAAAATGTTTCAATAACATAGTTATGAAAGGGCTGTAAGAACAATACAAAAAATAGTCCCCTGCCTCCCACCTCCTCATCTCTTTACTTCTCCTCCCCAAAGACAACCACTTTTGCCACCGTTAGCTGTTTTTTAATAGTAATTGTTTTCTTTTTATTTTTTTTTTAGAATGAGAGTGTGCGTGCATGAGCTGAGGGGTAGGGGCTGAGGAAGAGGGAGAGAGAATCTTAAGCAGGCTCCACACCCAATGTGGAACCCTAATTAGGCTCTATCTCACAGCCTCGACATCATGACCTGAACCGAAATCACAAGTTGGGCGCTTAACCAACTGAGCCACCCAGGCACCCCCGTACTTTCATATTTTAAAATAGAATGCTTAGACTACTTTTTTGATTAACCAGATTTATCTTCTGGCACTCCTTATCACTGATCAAAATTCTTTTGTAGATTTCAAAATATGTCCATAGATTCTCTGATACTCTCTGCTTGGCTTAATCCTGCTCTTCTTGAGTGTGGGCTGAAATTTCTAACTTGCCTCTGACAAATGGAACAAAGCAGAAGTGACTGTGTTTGACTTCGGAGATCAGGTCATAAAAGGCACCATGACTTCCACCACAGTTTCTCCTCTCTTCCTCTCTCTCAGGCCACTTGCAGGGGGAGAAGCTAGCTGCCATTTTGTGAGGAACTGAGGCACCTCTCCAATGTCCATTGAGGAACTGAGGTTTCCTGCCAGCTGCCATGTGAGTGAGTTTGGAAGCAGTTCTTTCTGCCCTGGCCAAGTCTTCAGACAACTGCAGACCCAGCCAACATCTGGACTATAACTTCATGAGAGACCCTGAGCCAGAGCCATCCAGCTAAGCTGCTTCCAAGTTCTTGATCCACAGAAGTGTGAGGAGAATAAACGTTTACTGTTTAAAAGCCCAAAGTTTGGGGGTAATTTGTTATGCAGCAATAGATAACTGATAAAGTACTTTAAAACCATTTTCCCCATACTCCTAATATAGTTACCTGGCATTTTCAATTAATCAATGACATCTGTTTATTTCATTATGTCTAAGTGAATGTTATTCACTAAGCCAATTACTGTATTATAATTGCACATCCTTCCTTTTATAACATTCTGTTTTTACTATTAGTAACTGGCCTTACTCTGCCAGTCATACATACTTATCTATATATCTGTCCTCATTATTTTTCCAAATATTCCATCAGGTTTATTATATACTTCTTAGAAGTTTTCCTTACTCTAAATGGCATATCATAATTGACCACTTTTTTTTTTAAAGATTTTATTTATTCATTTGACACAGATAGAGAGAGATTACAAGTAGGCAGAGAGGCAGGCAGAGAGAGAGGAGGAAGCAGGCTCCCTGCTGAGCAGAGAGCCCGATGTGGGCCTCGATCCCAGGACCCTGGGATCATGACCTGAGCCAAAGGCAGCGGCTTTAACCCACTGGGCCACCCAGGCGCCCAATTGACCACTTTTAATAAATGATCAGAATAGGTTTAATAATGATAATAGATCATTTTTATTTTTTACTTTTTTTAAAGATTTTATTTATTTATTTGACACAGAGAGAGAGATCACAAGTAGGTGGAGAGGCAGGCAGAGACAGAGGAGGAAGCAGGCTCCCTGCTGAGCAGGAAGCCTGATGTGGGGCTCAATCCCAGGACCCTGAGATCATGACCTGAGCCGAAGGTAGAGGCTTTAACCCACTGAGCCACCCAGGCGCCCCTAATAGATCATTTTTAATAACAGTATTTAAAATAGTAAATAATTGTTATTTATTTTTCTTCCATGGAGACCTTTGTCACAGAGCTATGATCTTCTTGCTCCAACCCAGATATCCTTTCTCTAGGACTGTCATCCTGGGATGTATCTTTCCTAAACTCTGGAGCTTCCATTGACTACTCATTTGTGTCATGACCCCTCCTTCTTAGGTCATATATCCTTTGTCTCTCTGTCATTTCCTCTTTATAGGAGAACATACTCCAATAACTTCCTAAACATAGTTGCATGGGTGATAAATTGGATTTCAATGTATGAAAATGTCTGATTTCTCCAAGATTATGAATTAGGAGAGGATTTTCTGTGTGAAGATTGTTTTTATTCTTCACATTTGTTTCTTCCAGATTCTTTTCCTATTTTTCACACTTTGGTTTTTCTCAAATGTCATTTCCAATGTACAAAGAAATGAATGAACCATATCCATTAACACATTATAATAAATAACTTTTTAATTTCAGAGGAAATGTGATAGGAGATTTTAATTAGTCTTATTACTTTTGTTCTTCTCACCTCTATATACTCACAGTGCTTCTTTATATATATATATATCTCAGCATTTGGTAACCTGCCAGTCTCCATTAAAATGTGAACTCACTGAGAATCTTTAGTTGATGCCATTTCATCATGTCAAATTTACAAGTGAAAATTGATAGTTTAGCAATACTTATCACTACCTTGCTCTCTGTTCAGTATTATCTGGGTAGAAGCCTCTGTGTTGGGGAAGATGACACCAGATTCTATATACACAGGATTTAAAACAAGCCAAGCCAACTTTTTCACCTCAGTATCTTTGCCTTTTAAATACCAGATTTTGTAGATGATCTGGAAAATGAGGGACTTCTCAAATCTAATGTTCTAGATGGAAATGGTTTCTACAATTTTAAGTTCCAATTTACCTACCTCTGATCTTAAAACTCTAAACTATACCTAAGTACATTAGTTTCCTAGGGCTGCTATAACAAAATAAAACAAATTCAGTGTCCTAAAACAATAAAAATTTATTACCACACACTTCTGGAGACAAGGGGTTCAAAATCAAGGAAATGATAATATTGGTTCCTTTTTAGAGGCTCTGAGGAAGAGCACTGTGGGTTAAACCTTGGTTCTTCACTCTGAGATCCAAACTAAAACAGAACTTCTGATCTGGAATGTCCAGTCCCATACCAGAGGCTCTTAGATCTTCCACTCAGTACTGGTGAACATTACCTGGTTGATCTTACAACAATGGGGGGATGGAACAACACCCTACTCTCTCTGGAAAGAACACCAAATAATTGGTAACAATAATTCATTGAAAATTAAGGGGAAGAGAGAATTCAGGGGTATTTAACACTCCAAAAGGAAAAAAAAATCCTCACCTGCCAATGTTTTTCCTCCCTCTTAATTGGATAAACATAAATTCCAAAATAAATCACAAATAAAATAATTATTTTTAAAGAAAAAATATGATGAAAGGTTACATATTTGCAAATGACATATCAGATAAAGGGCTAATATCCAAAATCTATAAAGAACCTATCAAACTCAACACCCAAAGGACAAATAATCCAATCAAGAAATGGGCAGAAGACATAAATAGACATTTCTGACTATGAAAACAGAAGACATCCAGATGGCCAACAGACACATGAAAAAGTGTTCAACATCATTTGGCATCAGGGAAATACATCATTTGGCAACAGTGAGATACCACCTCACACCAGTCAGAATGGCTAAAATTAACCAGTCAGGAAACAACAAGTGTTGGCGAGGATGCAAAGAAAGGGGAACCCTCTTACACTGTTGGTGGGAATGTAAGCTGGTGCAGCCACTCTGGAAAACAGTATGGAGGTTCCTCAAAAAGTTGAACATAGAGCTACCCTATGCAATCGCACTACTGGGTATTTACCCTAAAGATAAAAATGTAGTGATCCAAAGGGGCACGTGTACCCAAATGTTTATAGCAGCAATGTCCACAATACCCAAACTATGGAAAGAGACCAGATGTCCATCAACAGACAAATGGATAAAGAAGATGTGGTATACATAGACACAATGGGATACTATGCAGCCACCAAAAAACCCACAAAATCTTGCCATTTGCAACAACATGGATGGAACTAGAGGGTATTATGCTATGCGAAATAAGTCAATCAGAGAAAGACAATTATCATATGATCTCTCTAATATGATAAATTTGAGAAGCAGGGCAGGGGTTCATGGGGGCAAGGGAGGGAAAAATGAAACAAGATGGGACTGGGGAGGGAGACAAACCATAAGAGACACTTAATCTTGGGAAACAAACTGAGGGCTGCTGGGTGGGAAGGGATAGGGTGGCCGGATGATGGACACTGGGGAGGGTATGTGCTACGCTGAGTGCCGTAAATTGTGTAAGACTGATGATTCACAGACCTGTACCCGTGAAACAAATAATACATTATATGTTAATTAAAAAAAAAGAAAAGTTAGACCAAGTACAACACTTGTAACAATACTTGTAAAGTTTAGATTGACATCCAACATGCCTCAAATTTATTTAAAAAACAATAAGATGTAGCTTACAAGGGATATACTTTGATAGACTTAGAGCAGAATGATAAAGTAATGCTAAAAATAAAGACACAAGTTGGGATGCTTGGGTGGCTCAGCTGGTTAAGCATCCAACTCTTGATTTTGGCTCAGGTCATGATCCAGGGTCATGAGATCAAGCCCCACATTGGGCTCCACAGGGAGCATGGGGCCTGCTTAAGATTCTTTCTCTTTCTCCCCCTCTGCCCCTCTACCCCCTGCTCACATGCAAATGCACATGCTTTCTCTATATATAAAAAAATAATAAAAATAAAGACATAGGTAAATGTGAATCTATCCACCTCAAATACAAAGAAACAAAAAGAGATGATAGTAATACATCACAATTCAAAGGGAACACACTGGTTCACAGAATGATCCCGCTAAAACATCATTCAGATGAGATCACGTCTGTGCTCAAAACCCTGGACCTCAAAAATAAAAGCATGTTTATTTTCTATGACCTATAGTAGCCTAAATCCCCTGGCCCATCTTTACCTGACTTCATCTGTCTGACTTCATCTCCTATAACTTACCCTTCCTTCCACTTTCAGCCACATAGGAAATCTTTGCACCCACTGTTCCATCTGCCTGGAAGGCTCTTTCCCAAATTACCTCCTTCAACTCTTTATGGAAAATTCACCATCACAGTGACACTGTGTTGGCCAAAATTTCAGTCCCTTGTCTTGAGGTTATACAGTCCTCTTCCCTGCCTTCTTTTCTTTCTGAGCCCTACTTGGCGTACTATATATTTTATTTGTATATGATATGCATATTGTCCAATTTCCTCACTAAAATATAAACTCCCAAAAGTGAGAATTTCTGTATGGTTTATCAATACTGCATATGCTAGAAGTGTTGGTGTATGTTTTCTGTAATGGGCCAAATAGTAAATACTTTAGGCTTTGTGGGCCATCTGGTCTCTGTTAAAATGACTCAGTTCTGTCACTGAGGTACAAAAATAGTCACGGATAATACATAAATAAATGAGCATGGCTGCAGTCTAATATTTTTTGGCACAATTTTACATTTCACATAATCTTCAAGCTATTACTTTGTTGTTGTTGTTTATTCTTTCAAGAGCTTAAGCACGGAAAAAAACTTTTTTCGATCACAAGCCATACAGAAGCAGGGAGCATGCCAAATTTGGCCCATGAGTCATAGTTCACAGACCACTGCTCCCCAAAAATGCTTGGTGTGTGGTATGTATTGAATGAATGAATGTGAAGATGTCAATATTTATACCTGAATATTTAATAGCAGAGATGAGTAACAAATTACATCAAAGAAGAATTGACTGAAATTAAATAATCTATAAAATCATAACAATAATAGAATTATTTTATCATTATTAATCCTACAGATGAAAATAGGGAGCATATCAATGCAAGAAGTTGTACAACAGAGGTTGTAGACAGATGCTGGTTTTGCTTACTACAATTGGAAAGCACAACTAATTTGCAAATACTTGAAGAATGTCTATGAATGTCGTGCCAGCTTTTAAAAATGGATACACATTCATTTATACTCTTCACATGGAGGTAGAGTCTGTGTCCACTCAATCTGCATGGCCTTGTGACAGCTTTAAATAAAAGAGTAAGCAGAAGTGATGATGTGTAATTGCTGATGGTAGCCCATTAAAGGCCATGCAGCTTCCACCTGTGTCTATGGGAATGCTCACTCTCTAAATGCTTCTATTTGGATACTCCATCTCAGAATCCAGCTGCCATGCTGTGAAGCAGTCCAACCCATTTGGAGAGGTTAGCATAAGCACTCAAGCTGACAGTCCAAGCTGAGCCCAGCCTTCAAGTCACCCTACCCTAGCTTCAAGCCTCCATGCCTAAGCTCCAGAAGCCCCCAGATAATGACAACTCTCCAGACATTCAAGTCATCCCAGCCCTAGTCAAGTCATCCCAGCCCTAGTCTTCCTAGCTGAGGTCCCAGACACTGTGAAGCATAGACAAGCCATTCTTGCTGTGCTCTGTCTGAATTCCTGACTGACGAAATCCATGAACGTAATAAAGGGGTAGTTGGTGAATGACCCCTTGTTTGGGGCAGCTTTTTATTTAGCAATTGTTCTTAGAAAATAATTCATCATAATACCAGACCAAAAGAAAATTACTGCATAATTTAATTTTAAAAATTCAGATTACTCATAAGTAGAACTAAAAACTAAAGCACAGATCCTATATGAAATCTAAACTCACTTTAGCCATAGTGCCCTGAAAAGTGATTCAGTGAAGAGCATGAGGCTAGGTGCTGTCATTTCCTCAGATATGAAAAAGTTGAGGTTTTAGAGAGTACCAGTGAGTGGAATAATGTAATACAAACAAAAAGAATTTTTGAAAAAGACTCTGGCTCAGAACTACACTTTTTATTTGATTATTCCCATGACTAACCAGTTGTGCAATCCTGCAACTTTTACTAGTATTTCCATTATTTCTTCCTCTAAAGTGCTATAGACCAAATTCATCTTCTCCCAGCTCCTCTGCTTCATTATCTGAGTAACTTCACCCTTGACTTCAAGTCTGTTGTTCTTCAAAATAGCTCTCCCTCTGCCTCTAGAGGCTTTGATTTAAGCAGAAGCTGTATCATGTCACTCTCTTTTCAAAAAACTTTAATGGGATCCTTTGTGTATAAAATAAAGCCTAAAATCTTTACATGGCAAGCAAGGTCTTCAAAGGTACCTCCTGCAAAACACTTATCCATTCTCGTTCCTTATAAAAATCCCTACTGTCTGATCACTTAATATTATTATCTAATAGTGTGGATATTATTTTTTTATATTTTTAAAAGATTTTATTTATTTATTTGAGAGAGCACGAGCAGGGGGTGGGGCAGAGGGAGAGGGAGCAGCAGACTCCCCACTGAGCAGGGGGCCAGACGTGGGGCTCTATCCAAGGACCCTGGGATCATGACCTGAGCTGGAGGCAGACACTGAACCAACTGAGCCACTCAGGCGCCCCTAGTAATGTGGATATTAGATGGATATATCATTCATTTACATTCCCCTAGCCAAGGGTATTTATCATAGGGACAAAGATGGCTGCAAATCTAGAAATTTGGACTTTTAGAAAGAATTATTTTGGAGGTAGTTCACAGAATACAAATAAAATTATTTCATTCTAAGAAAAAGACTTTGTTGGCTTGTGTATTTGAAAAGTTGAGGAGTATCTGGCTTAGGGAGGTCATGATCTAGGGATTCATGTGATGTCCTTGATCTCTCTCCGCCTCTTCTTCTCTCAGTACATCTTTCCCCAGTGTGGGTTTTACTCTCTGGCAATCTCTCTGCGGGCGTTAATTCCTAGCAGCTTTGAAATTTTGTCTCACCATCTTTGCTTGGCAACACCACTGGTAAGTAAGCTTCTTTTTTCCTAGAAGTTGCAACATGAATCCTAGAGTTGATTTGTATTGGCCTGACTTGGGTTGCACATCTACCCCTACAGCTAAGAGGAAAGAATTCACTACTGACAGGCTGAGAAAGATGAATCTAGTGGTAGAGTCGATACAATCCAAATACACAGACTGAAACTCGAACAAGAACAGTTGCCCCAATATGGTCTCACATCAGGAAGAGGAATGAAGGCAAGACATGCACGGACAACCCTCATTTATTGTGTAATTTCTCAAAACTTCCTGAAAAATTATACTATTTAATATAGAAAAGATGCTATTAAGGAGCCCCCAAAGAAGCTATCTTTGAACATTTATTCATGAGAAAGAGGGAACAGATATGGTCTTTGTAGTTCTGCAGGTTGTGCAGGGGGCTAATGAGTAGAAGTAAGAGAAATTTGGGTTCATGAAGAGGAGAGTGTTTTATTGAGAAAATAGGACTGGCTGGCTATAGGGCAGAGATGGACAGAGCAGAATCCAGGAGAAGGAAAGTTCGAGGAAAATGTTCTGCTGTATCATGAGGCAAAGACTCAGGGGTGGTGAATAGGGTATCGGTTGGTACTTACACACCTCACTGGATTGGAGACATTCGGTTATCCCACAAAACTTACCTTTATCTGTTAATACACCAATATCCCGGGTTTTGAGTGAGCTGGAAGCAGGTCCATAGAAACATCAGTCAATCATTGTATATCTAGTGTAGGCCTACTATATATACAATTGTCAAATAAGTGATTCAGCAAATGGTTTGGATTTGAGTGCTCACTACACATTCAATTTACATAAATAATGTATTGAATAATTTGGTCTGTAGAAGTCTCCATTTCTTCATTCATCTGTACTGAGAAATAATAATAAACCCCTACCTGTGACAGTGCTTTGAAAACCAAATTAGGGTGCTTCATCTAATACAGGATTCAAATCCCTTTATGATGTTGATCAAGCACTCTTTTTCTTTTGCTCATAATTGGGGTAAGAAACTAGTTATTTCTTACTTGACTTCGAGAAGTTTACAAGGGAGGAGGTGAAAAGAATTAACAAACATCAATTAGGAATTAACCTAAATATATCATAGTCATTTGAGCCCAATCTGGCAACTGATTATGTTTTTAAATCAATCTTATTCTACTCTAAAAATTATGAGTAATTTGACTTCAATTCTCTCTCCTTACCACCCACTCCCTATCCCCTTTCCACAAACTATTTTTATTAAGTATTTATCAATTCGTCTTATGAGTTCCTTATGCAAAACAAGATAAAAGTTTCTCATTTCTTCTCATAGTGTCTGCTTGAGAAATGACTCTGTGCAGAACTCAGAGCAAAAAAAAATATGTTGTTAGAATATTAAAGAAACACAGATGATTAAAATATCACACCTTGCCCGTTTCTTTGGCAAGCTGAATGACGAAACAAAGATGAAATATTAGCATGTGTTTTCACATGAATATGTTTGGGGGGAAAAAACTTCACAAAATTTTTTTTATTTTGTTTTCACTTATAGCTGATATTTTTTAAACCCTCAAAATTCATTTTGATTCCTCTCCTGAAAGCTAGGTTAGACAAGCCTGATACAGAATATTCCATAAGTCAGACTTAGAACAACATAACAGTATTTTTGACAAAGGAAAGAATGCCAAATACTTTCTTCTCTTAATATTCAGGAAGTTTGTCCTGAGTTCACAGATCAGAGTTTCATAGCTTTTTTGAAAACAAGACTCAAATTTAAGGCTCCCTTTTGGGTCCCTTAAAAATCAAAATCCCCCAGGGGGGTGCCTGGCTGCATCAGTCGGTAGTGCATGTGACTCCTGATTTCAGGGCTGAAATTCAAGCCCCATGTTAGGTGTGGAGATTACTTAGAAAAATAAAATAAAATCTTTTTTTAAAAAAAATATCAAAACCCTTTGAATCCAGTTTTATTCGGTAAAGGACCTTAGAGTTTAGGTAATTTATCCTCATTAAGTCAAATGAGACCTCTAACAATTCTAAAAACATAATCGCTTCTTTGAGATACAATTTACACACCATGCACTTCATACGTGCAAAGAACAAAATTCTGTGGGCTTAAATATATTCACAGGGTTGTGCAACCATTGCCACAATCTAATGTTAGAATGTTTTGGTCATCCCAGAAAGAAACCTCATGCCCATTAGCAGTCACTCCCCATTCCCTCTTTTCACCAGGCCTGGCAAACTACGAATCTCTTTTCTGTCACGATAAATTTGCCTCTTCTGGACACTGCATATAAATGAAATCATGCAATATGGGGCCTCTGTAATGGGCTTCTTTCACTTAGGATGTTTTCAAGTATCTTCCATGTATCATATATCAGTTCTTCACTCCTTCTTATGGCCAAATGATACTACATTGCATGGATATGCCACATTTTATTTATTCATTCATCAGTTGATGAATATTTGGGGTTGTTTCTACTTTCTGGCTACTATGAATAATGCTATTTTGAATATTTGTTTACAAGTTTTTGTGTGGACATACATATTCATTTCTTTTGAGTGTACACCTAGGAGTGGAATTGCTGGGTCATATAGTAATGCTGTTTAACCATTAGAAAACTGCCAGATTGTTTTCCAAAGCATCTGTGCCGTTTTACATTCTTTTTTTTTTTTAACATTTTTATTTATTTGACAGAGAGAGAGAGATCACAAGTAGGCAGAGAGGCAGGCAGTGAGAGTGGAGGAAGCAGGCTCCCTGCTGAGCAGGGAGCCCGATGCGGGGCTCCATCCCAGGACCCTGGGATCATGACCCAAGCCGAAGGCAGAGGCTTTAACCCACTGAGCCACCCAGGTGTCCCAGTGCCGTTTTACATTCTTAGCACCAATATATGAGGCTTCCAACTTTTCTTCATCCTCACCAACACTTGTCATTGTCTTTTTGCTAATTGTCACCCTAGTGGGTGTGAAGTGTCATTGTGGTTTTGACTTGCATTTCCCTGATGACTAATGTGTGCTTATTGACCATTTATATCTTAAAGAAATATCTGTTTATATCTTTGGCCCATTTTCTAGTTGGGTTGTCTTTTTGCTGTAGAGTTGTAAGAATTATTTATATATTCTGGATACTACGACCTTAACAGATATATGATTTGCAAATATTTTCTCACCTTCTGTAGGTTGTCCTTTCACTTTCTTGATGGTATCCTTTGAAACACAAAAATGCTTAATTTTGAAACATCTAATTTATCTCTTTTCTTTTGGTATCATATCTGAGAAGACTTTGCCTACTCCAAAGTCACAAAGATTTACTCCTATATTTTCTTTTAAGAGTTTAATAGCTTTAGTCCTTACATTTAGATCTATAAACCCTTTTGAGTTAACTTTTGTGTATGGTATAAGCAAGAGGCCCAAACTTGTCCTTTTGTATGTGAGGCTGTCTAAGCCCCATTGATTGAAAAGACTACTCTTTCCCCCATTGAATGGTCTTGAAAATTTGATGTAATTTCTGTCCGTTGAACTAGTTGTGAACATTCTAAATAACCTAATCTGGACATTTTGAACTACAGTGAATCTAGATTGTTAAATTTTTCCATTAGATTTTTCTTTAATTTGATTTTCCTTTAAAAAGACAGAGATAATGCCTCAATCCTAAACTTTAAAGGGGCTTCTGGATTATTTCAAAACCTAATTTTCACTATCACTGAAAATGTGAACATTCTTGGAATTTTTCATTGACTTTCTTGAACATTGGCTCTACAAATCTTTATCTGTTAGCTGGATAACTGAAAGTCCGAATTAATGCTCTCTTGTGAATTTTACAGTTGACAAAATCTAATCTTTAATCTCAGTTCTATCTTTAATCTCAGTTCAATTATCTGGTCCTTTTTTTGTTCTAGTGTAATTTAAGGCAGGTTTGATGTACAAAGCACACTATAAAGCATCACCTGGGCTAATGTATGTGAATGTAAATGAGAGTGAGTATTTTTAGCAATAGTATTTTTACCACATGATATTGAGTAACAAAAAGAGAGACACATAAATTTTGTGTACTAAAAGACTCATCATCCACTTAAAGATTTACTTAATAAATAAATACAATTAATCAAGAGATATACTAAATTTACTTCTCTAGTCATATCTCAGGGATCATATCCATTATGATCTTATTAGTATTCCCAAACTTAATATGACATGGTAGTAGTCAAAATGCCCCTATTTATAGGAAGTATCAGTTAGCTTTCTCTACATAACAAACATCCCCAAACATAAAACAATGACCACTCGCCTAGCTCACAATTCCTTGGGTCTACTGGACAGTTCATCTGGTCTGGGATCGTTCAACTGGTCTTGGCCAGGTTCACTTAGGAGTCATGCAGGTCAGCTGGCAGCTGGATAATCTAGCATAGCCTCATTCACATCCTGGAGGTTGGTTAGCTCTCAGGCACCACCTGCTCTCATCATTCAGCAGCCTGCCCAGACTTCTTCACATAGCAGTCTCAGGATTCAAGAGTAGGAAGAGAGGGAAAGCCTCCATTTACAAGCACTTATCAAACCTTTTATACCACATTTGCTACTGTACATTNACCACATTTGCTACAGCCAAAGCAAGTCACAGGGCCAGCCAGTTTCTAGAGGAGGGGAAAATCCAGTTACAGAGAGAAGGAGCTGCAAAGTATGTGGCTAATTTTGAACAGAAAGCAAAACACAAAGACTTCCAATCACGAGTTCTGTACATGTATTACTATTTAAATTTTTCTGCTACTTCTGGGTAATTCCTTCAACAATTATTTTTGTCTTAGTTGAATTAGTTGTTATTTTAATAGGCATAATGCAAGCATGTAATAAGAAAATATAAGGAAAAGAAAGAAGTACAAAATGAAAAGAAAGACTCTCCCTCAATCCTTCTCATTCCCTCCCGCCTCCACACTCGCTCCTCATGGACCATTTTTGTGTAGTTCTTCCTTCAGGCCTTTGGAGGTAAGACAAAATAAAATGTGCCTTTATGTCCACATTTATCAACACTAAGCAGTGTCTGTTCAGGCTCTATGTGGACATAAGAAATATTAAGTTATTTTCTCTATAGTTCTTCCAGCTACATAGAAGCTACAAACTTCTATGTTTGTTGATTACATTTTTAAAATTTTTAAATCATATACTAAGATCTCTAGTTTAGACCCATCAGCTCCAAGCTGTAGCTCTCAATTTCTCACCGTACAAGATGAAGTATTTAATGTTCTGACATCTTTCCACTTGGCTTTCACAGCCTGCACCTCTACCACTTGTCAGAATCTGCCAGGCATTGCATTGCTTTGACAATGTTATGTAGCATTTATATTCTGACTTCTATTTATAATAAAGTTCCACACCCATAGTTTGGTTCTAAAAATCTTGAACCAATAAACAATATTAAAAATATGATGATTATGCAGAAATCGGGGGTGTGATTGACCTCACAAAGAGGCACTCCTGTGTCTCTTAACGTGAGTCACTTGAAGGAGAATATTTCAAACACCAAGGTCAAATGTATTTTATGACATTCCATCACATGTTCAAAATAATGACATACTTCAGTGTGCTTCAAATTTATAACATGATTTTCTTATACAACTTTTATAAATCTGTTGGAGAATTTTATTTCATTCCCTTTGTTTTTCTTGTTGTCAGAGAGAAAGTATTCATATTTTATCACATTCTTTAAAGCATCAACTTGCCTTATCATGCTACTTGTTGGATGATATAAAATGCATCTAGGCCGTAAGCACAGCTGTCTTCTTGTTTCTTTTTATTGTTCTCCTGGGTTACTTCTATTGTTTCCTCAGGCCTTTGAATTTCTGTTGGATTCTCTTAGAAATGGTGCATAAGAGGTGAGTTTAAAGAGTCCTTACACGAATGAATGTATCTTTTATTTCCTAGAATTCTAGCACCTTGTTTTTTTCTTCTTACAATTTTGAAGGCATAATTATACCATCTTTTAAGATACAAGGTTACTGATGTGAGAATTTTAATGCCAATCTAATTCTTAATCATCAGTATGCAATGCAAGTTATGTTTATTTTTAAAAATTTAATTAGTTATAATGTGTAATCTGAAAGTGGACAAATTATAGCTTGATGAATTATCTCAAAATGATCACATAAGTAAGAGATAAAACAATATCTATGTCTCAGAAGCCCTCTTTGAGTCCCATTTTCAATTACTACCCCCTTCCTCCCATAAGGCATCATTTTCCTGATTCCTAATAGCTTAGAAGTTTTGACTATTTTTGAGTTTATAAAATAGAAACAAAATACTGTATATTCTTTTGTGACTAGCCCCTCTCACTCAACAGGTTTGTGAGATTTATCCACATTGTTGCTTACAGAAGTGATCTACTCATTTCAATTTCTGAACAGCATTCCATTTTATGAATATATAAAAAGTTATATTTTTTAATGTTTATATACATTTGTTTGTTTCTAGCCTTTGGTTGTTATAAATAAATTACATTATTTAGATCACTTCTATAAGCAGCAATGTGGATAAATCTCACAAACCTGAAGTTGAGTGAGAGGGGCAGCTCAGGTCATGATCCTGGAGTGCTGGGACCAAGTCCGGCATCAAGCTCCCTGCTCAGCAGGGNAGTCTGGCATCAGGCTCCCTGCTCAGCAGGGGGTCTGCTCCTCCCTCTGACCTTTCCCCTCTCATGCTCCCTCACTCTCATTCACTCTCTCTCTCTCTTTCCCTCAAATAAAAAAATTTTTTGTTGTTGGTGCACATATATTCACATTTCTAACATGTTCTATTTTATGCCACTTAGGGTCATAGGGTATGATTATATTAAGTTCTACAAGATATCATCAAACCATTTTCCATAGCATTTGTACCAATATCACTCTTACCTGCAATGTATGAAAGTTCTAGTTCCTTGAAATCTTCACCAGCACTTGGTATTATAAGTCTATTTAATTGTAGCTCTTCAGACTGGTGTATAGTAGCATTTTGTTTTTCAAATAATTGAGTATCTCTGTAATATCAATGTTGGCCATCTGTTATACAGTTGGTCAAGTTTTTTGCTAATTTTCCCATTGGGTTGATTGTATTATTTAATTGATTTGTAGGAGTTCTTTGCAAGTTCTGAAAAACTATAACCCTTATTTGGTTATAACATATATCTTCTCCCATTACCTTCTCCCATTCTTTGGCTTGCCTTTTATACTCTTTTACTGACATGTTTAATGAACAGACATAATTGATTTCATCAATCTTTTCCTCTGTGGTCTGTGCTAAAGAGCCATCTTCTAAGTTCCTTACACTTAGGACATGAAGATATTCTATTTTGTGGTCTTCCAGAAGTTTTGCTCTTTTACCATTCACATTTTGATCTGTAATCACTGGAATTGATTTCTGTGAAATGTGAGGGTCAGGATTCAAATTTTCCATATTGATATCCAGTTGACTCAATACATTTATTAAAGGGAAAAGAGTCTCCTGTTTCAGGGCTACCATGATACCTTTGTCATGAAATCAAGTATCCATTAATAGATGCCTCTGTTTCTGGACTCTAGTATGTTTCATTGTTCTATCAGTAAATCCTGGCACCATGCTGCCAATTTTTAATTTATGGTAGCTTTAAACTGATGGTGTAGATAGATTTGGTAGTGTAGGGCCTCTAACTTAATATTTTTAAAGATAATTTAGATTATTCTTGGCCTTTCACATTTCCATATAAATTTTAGAGTCAATTTGCTAATTTCTACAAAATCACCAGCTATGATTTTGATTGAAAATTTATTGAATATATATATATTTAAGGAGAATTGACATCTTAACAATATTAATACTTCCTGTTCATAAAAATGGTATATATCATTATGTATATTGATTTTCTTATTTTCTAGCAACAAGGCATTACAGTTTTCTATGCAGAGGTCCAACACATTTTTACTAGACTTATTCTACATGTTTCATATTTTTGATGCTGTTATTAAGTAGTATCATGTATTTTAATTTCAGCAAATTGTAAATATTTACTGCTGTTGTACATGACATGATTTTAATGATCAGCTTGTATCACTGACCAAATGTTACTTCTGAAGATTCCTTTAGATTTTCTACATAAACAAATCAAGGCATGTTGTCTCCAAGTAGTAAGATTTATTTCTTCTTTCCCATTAACCATGTTTATTTGTTTTTTGCTTCATTGCAGTAAATAGAACCTCTTGTACAAAAGTGAAAACATATGGTAATATCAGACATTCTTGTCTCAATCCCAACCTTGGGTTTTTTCCCTAGACACTCATATTTAGATTAAGAAAGCTTCCTTTCATTCCTGGTTTGCTAAAGAATTTTTTTTTTAATTAAATAGGCTCAGCCCCAGCATGGAGCCCAATGTAGGGCTTGAACTCACCACCCTGAGATCAACACCTGAGTTGAGATTAAGAGTCAGACACATAACTGAGGGAGCCACCCAGGCATACCACAAAGGACTTTTTTGAATCATAAATGATAAAATAAACAAACTTTATAAACTGCTTTTCCTGTATCTATTGATTATTTATTATTCTCCTATATTCATTAATGCGATAAAATACATTGATTTTTTTGTGTTTAACCAATTTTATATTCTTGGAATAAACGTAACTTGGTCAAGATCCCTTTTATATGTTGATATATACTGTTTGCTAATTTTTATTTATTTATTTTGTTTCCTAATTTTAAAGAATTTTTTTTCATCTATTTCCATGTAGGGTATTGACTCATTATGCTTGGAATAGAACTGCCAGGTCTTGTTATCAATATGCTGTCAATATGCTCGCCTATTAAGTGAGTTGCAGAATGTTTCTCCTCTTCTTTGGAAGAGTTTGTATAAAATATGTATTTTTTTTCTTTCTTTTATATTGAGAGGAAGTTTCTGGAGAAGGGATCATTGCCTGAAGAGTTTTTTTCTTCTTCTTCTTCTTCTTTAAATATTTTACTAACAAATTTATTCAATTATAGATTCAATTTAAGAATGTTTCCGTCTTTATGGGTACAATAGCATTTCAAATGCCTCTGAGGATTTTAAGCTTAAATTAGCATCTCTTCCCCCAGGTTATTTACGTATCCCCTTGACTCTGTAGTCTTTTTGTTTATCTTGTTATTTCTCCTTTGCACGGCCAACTGTCTTCAAATACCTGGAAATACTGGTTATCTAGTGACTTACTGTCAGAGGACCAGATGAATAACATCAGCAGCTGGCTTGGGTGTGCTCAGTCTTCACCAATTTCTACACTGAAGGAGAATAGCATACTCATACATCCTGTAAAATCTGGGTGTGTTATGAGATGACACCATCTCTAAGAGAGCATGAAAGAAGCTGTGCCTCTCCTCCAAATGGCAAAATCAGAGGGGTCCTACTAGAGAGAGCTAACTCCTCTTCTGGATGCCCATGTTCTGCCCAGAACTTCTGTTTCTTTAAAAAGTGTCTCTCTGGCTTTATCCTGGAAATGAGCTCTGCAGCTGTACCCACGGGATGACGGAGGAGGGTGGGAGAGATTATTCCATAAGCCATTTGGCAAAGAAATCAGCCATCCCCCTACTTTTTGTCCCTTCTCTCAGTTCTGCTCTCCATAGGCTCTGATTTCACTGGCCACAGCATGAACCCCACACTCAGCTACCAACTTCTCCTGAGCTCATTCAAATCACCTGTAGGCATGATTCTACCTTCCAGAAATTCATAAGCATCTTTGTCCCACTGATGTTCCCTTCTCCGGTTTTAAGTCCTTGCTGTCATTTCAATGTTTTACTTTTTGTATAGCTTTTTTTATTTTTATTTTACAATGGCTTTGGGGGGGGGGATGGATAGAACCAAAAGATTTATTCAGTCATGGTTCCTGAATTTAAATATTATATATATGTTTTAATTTGAATATTGTTTATTACTTATTAATGTTATGTCAATAACATGCAACTAGGGAATTTAAAGTGATAGTGGAGTATGTTCAAGATTTTTTTTACAACACCTGAGAGATACAAACACACAAACATACACTTAGGTAGGGAGAAGGGAGAGTGAAGATAAGAGAGAGAAGGTATAAAATTTAGGACAATAACTAAGCAGCTGCCGAGGGAGTTTCCTGGTTTTAATGAAAAAAAAATCATAAGTATGCTGGAATAAGATTTAAAATTTGCCTACACTATAAACCTACACATAAATTAGAAATTAACAAACATTTTAAAGTTCTATGTCTGCTAAAAATACTATTTTATTTTCATTTTACTCATACATAGCAAATAAATTATGCATATCTTGCATAAGATATATCACCAAGAAACGTCCTAATTTGTCAATAAAATTACTCATTCTATTAACATGATAACTTCATGCTTATCCTTTTTTTTTTAAAGATTTTTTATTTATTTACGTGTGAGAGAGAGAGAGAATGAGAGAGAGAGGATGAGAGGGAGAAGGTCAGAGGAGAAGCAGACCCCACTGAGCAGGGAGCCCGATGTGGGACTTGATCCTGGGACTCCAGGATCATGACCTGGGCTGAAGGCAGTCACTTAACCAACTGAGCCACCCAGGCACCTACTTCATGCTTATCCTAATTTAAAGGAAGGTATGTTATTGTCTTGAAAATAAAAACACACATTTTCAACTTCCCTTTCCTTGTCCCCTCAGTGCCAACCTCACTGACTAATCTATATGGACCTGGAAAAGTTAACAATAAAACAAGGGACAAGCCAGTGCCCAGTACTGATGGGTTAAGTGATTTCATTGGCAATGCCCAATTCACTACATAGGAAACCACTCTGGTAAGTTATTTTATAAGGCATAAAGAATTCCTGTTTATGTCACTTTTTAATTTTCAAAACATACTTTCTCAATCTGAAAAAGTATATCATTTTCAAGATATGATGGTTCATCTCCTTCTGCCTACACCAGTTCCCTCTCCCATTCTCTCCCCTGCTTTGTACCCCAGGAGGTTTCTTCCCTTGGCACAGCCTCTACTAGACCTCCTTGCCAGCTGGCTTCTACTTGGCTCAGATCATAGGGAGTAATGGCAGGAGATCACAGGATGGGAGGTGAGAAAGGTCAGAGGATTTCTCCCTGCTCCCTCCGTGCTTCCCTCCTGGGTCACTCATCATGTCTGCCTGTATACAGCTCCCTCTACACTTTCAGCTTTCCATGGACTCCAACAACAATAATGCCTCCCACAGGTGGTAAAGACCTCCCATTACTGCTAGCCTTTATCCCCCGATTGCTTCCTTAGCCCCAACTGCATCTCTGTAATTAGTCTTGTCACTAGAGTCTCTTGTCATCAGGGTGAGCTCTGTGTGTGGTTGGAACCCTGACAGATACACTAGATTTCAGAAATGGTTTAGCTCAAATCCCATAGGAAGTGCTTCTCTCAGATGGCATTTCTACTCAGAGTCACATGGGGCCCTAAATAAATCTCTGCTACCTCAGAGTTAAAAATTCTACTGGTGTCCCCTGATTGGTGAGACTGTTTTCGATGACTAGAAGATGTATTTCTCTAAAAAATTATTGTGTTTACTGTTGGTGGGAATGCAA